>JAGFMF010011725.1:2420349-2450976 GCA_019455555.1 Galemys pyrenaicus
TAAGGGAACCAAATAAAGATCAAGGAAAGGAATAAGAACAATAATAATAACAATAAAGACACAAAAACCAAAAATGAAAAGACAAGGACAAATTGGGGATACTTGGTGGAGAGAGGGAAGGGGGAGGGTGGAGGGCAGACAGGAGCACGGGGGGCTGAGGTGATGGTGCACTGGTGTTACAGTGATGGGGAATACATGGAGATTACAATTGATGTCAAATATATGTAAATTTTTAAAAATTCATAAAATATATATATATAAATATAATTTGTTTGGTTAAAAAATAAATAAAATTTAAAAAAAAACAGGTTAAGGGTAAATGGTAGTTGGTAGAAATTAGAGTTTTGGTGATGATCACAGCTAATATATACAGATGCTAAGGCATAACCATAGGTTTCAGTGTATAGCTTTGTAAACCAATTTTACCTCAATTAAAAGAGGCCTCTCATGTACCTGAGAACTTTTTATCTGAATGGAAGCATAGGGTCTCAGTATCCAAGTCTCTGAGTAAAGATAGAAAGATAACTTCAATAACTGCCAGCTAGTAAATATAACTGGTCTAATTACATTATTAACCCTTTGAAACTTTTCACTTCCTCTGATACTATGGAGTCCCTTTCTATCCTCCCACCCTTATTCTCCCTTACAAACATCCAGTCACCTCTACACATATTTATGGAATAATTAATTCCTCAATAAAACTGTTTTACTGTTTTAACTAATATCCAGATATATTATTTTTGACATTATAGAGAGAACTCAAACTTAGGATAAATCTAAAATCAAATCATGAGTGAGTGGATCAGGAATCAAAGCAAGAAACAAAAATACTTTGCTGTGGTTTAGGTGAATTTGTACATTTCCTTATAGCAGGATCTTACTTCTTAAGCAATTGAGAACCTCTTTTATTTCATGCAGTGACATGGACAAAATTATGCCTCCATCCCAAATTCATATGTTCAAAGTCTATCTCACTATGTGATGTTACTTGGAGATAGGTTATCTGGAATGTAATTAGGATTAGATAAAATCATGAGAGTGGCATTTTCATCATGTGATTAGCACCCTTATAAGACACTAAAGAGCATTCTCTTTCTCCTCCCTTCTCCTCTCTTCTTGCTCTCCTCTCTATCTCTCTGCTTCTAACTCTCCCTTCCCCATGTATGAGGACAAGGAGAAGGTCAAGGTCATCATCTGTAAACCAAGAAGGGAGAAGAAAGTGAGACCTCACCGGAGAACAAAATCAGCCAGGACCTTGATCTTGGACTTTCTACTCAGGAACTATGAAGAAATAAATCACAGTTGTCAATCTGGCTATTGTTTAAACCTCCTAATCTATGGTATTTTGCTATGTCAGCCTGAGCTAAGATAGGCAGAACATTAACATAGAGGATACACATCTAGATTTACAAAAAAAAAAAAAAAAGAGAAACATCACCCCACAAAATCGAGTTTAAGTCAGAAATATGCTAACAAAAATTATAATGAGGTACTAAAAGAGGAAGGTAGAATTTTGTATAGTAGCCCAAAGGAGGAATTATTTATATGTACTGGGCAATAAAGAATGAAAAAATTTCATATAGCAAGGAATATGGTCTCATATTCAGATAAAGTTCACACTTAGCACTCTATAAACACTGAAGAATCAGCTCTGTGCAAGTTATAGTAATGAATTATGTATCAGTTTTATTCACTTAGCTAATCATTTATTACCTACCTGCTAAGTATCAATCACTGGATTAGTTTTATACACACTTAAAATCTTGAAATATACATTTCTAGGTACATTTGCACCATTCACTGTGGAAATTTATTTAATAATTTATCATAGCAGGATACTTCCTCAAAAGTTGTATACACTTATTGAGCTGATCTTAAAATGAAAGGGTAAAGAAATCAATCCTTTTAAAAGACAAGCACATACTGGTCTTGGGATAGTTCACTGACCAGTCTTGAAGGAGTATCATGCTGATTGCATTCTTGAAAGAAGACTATTATCCATTCAATATTTATCACATTGTTATTTGCATATGTTATGCTGTGAGCCCTCATTTGGACACTTGAGAATATAAAGATAAATAGAAAATGGATCATACAATAGAGAAGAAATGTAAAAAACTAGTTATAATTAAAATTAATAATCAAAATCACAACTAGTGAAATTAATTCATGTTAAATTTCAGAACCTCCCTCTTAGATTAGATTCCTCTAATCCCTTTGGAGGAACTCTAAAATGTAATCATATGATCATACATTTTTGTAATATTTACTTAAAAATAAAATACTTTAAACACAAATATTTATACCTTTGTGTCTTTCCATTCCAAGTTTTCCATTAAATTTCCCATGTACAAGCTATTCTTGGAATAACTAAAAACATATTATAGATTTAGCAAAAAGATTATGGAGGATACATTTAGTTTGAGTCGCATTATAAAGTTCACAGTCATATCCATCAGTAGTCAGATTACTACACATCTCAGTGTGAAAATGGTTTCTAGGCACATTTGCACCATTCACTGTGGAAAGATCAGAGGTGGAATCGTGTTCTGAATTTGAGCTGTGTCTACACTTGGATGCCTACAACTTGGCATATGTGAAACTAGAGGAGAAAAATGACTCAATATATGGAGCCAAAATTAGTCTGTGGAAAATTCTTCCAATCATCAAATTTAATATTATAGGTAGAACATTCGATTTTCATTAACACTTAGTCAAATGAAAATTTCTACTTGTCAGCATTATATATGATGTTATAAATATCTCATTTTTTCTTTTTTATGGGAAAATTGAGTGAAATTAACATTATCAGAATCCTGTGCTTAAACAGTACAAGTCTGAAGCAATAACAAATCATAAGAATGTATCTAGGACAATGGAATATTACTCAGCAATCAAATAAGATCAACATGCCATTCCTGGCAACATGAATAGAGCTGGAAGGGATTATGATAAGCAAAATAAGTCAGATGGAGAAAGGCAAATACTGGAGGGATCATTTATCAGTGGAGTATAGAGAAACTAATCAAAGGAACAGATGAAGCCAAACTTAAAAACTAACCCCGGAAAAACTGATTATATAACTGACAAATATGTAGTGAGAGCAGAAATGAAGTCAGCGAGAAAAGTTGGGAGGGAGTTACAAAGGACTAGGGCAGTAGACCAGGGGTGCTTTGGTGGTAGGTACACCATGGTAATAATACTTGAAAGGGGTAAGGGTGTACTATATTTCCAAAATACAAACATTGACATAAAATATTACCTCAGTTAAAAAGGAATACAACTTGAAAAAAAGAATATCTAACAATACATATAAAAAACATATTTTGTTGTTTTTTTATTAACTTAAAAAATACATCAACTGTTGAGGGCTGTAAGATGATGTTTCATTTCTTCCTGGCATTCAACAAGTTCTTACTGACCTTGCTACCAGTGGAGATTTCTTATCCATCTCTTTAATAATGTTCTCCACCACTGTTTATCTTATGTCCCTCTGAGCAAAGTGGCCTAGATGTAGATACTCAGAGAAGGAAACCAAATACATGCCCTTTTCAGAAATCATCTGCACAGTGGCAATTTCACCTGTTTTTCAGAGGCTTGGGGTTTTCCTCCAGCTTCTCACCTATACACTAATGGATCTTTTTCCTGAGTTTAGCAAACGTGTAGGTTAATTGTGTTGTATGGCAATCCAGGACATAGTTTGGATGGCTGTGTCCCAAGTGGTTCAAGACAATCACCTGGACTGTAAAGATGCCAGCCTCTATGGAGGGAAAAAGAGTTCTTTATGCTTTCCTCTCTCCAGCCATGTTCCCCTTCCAAAATTTCCTCACCAACAAGTTCTTCACATTAAAGCTCACACTGTTAGCTAGCAGAGCTTCAGACAAGGCTTCACATTGCATCTTACACTTGAACTCTGTGGTGATGTTGTTGGGAACAAAGATGACCAGTATCCAAGACTTCAGACAATGCCAGTCTTCACAAGTCCCACAAGTACCATGCCATTGGCTCCAATCTTGTGCTCATCCTGCAGGGCAGCCATAGAGGCTTCTTGATGAAACAGGAAGACATGCCTAGTGGCTTCAGCAATGTCATACAAGTGGTATTTCCCTCCTTCCTCTCCAGGTTCCAGTTCTTGAAATAAGGCATGTTACTGTTGTTCTCCATATGTTGGTGGTGCCAACCCAAGAAAGGCACCAGGGTCATACAGGCCAGTGTAACTATCTCCTTAATATAGATGTCTATCTCCTTGGTGATGTCTTGTAAACATATGTCACTCTAAGGGGGCTGGATTGAATCCACTGTTGATCACCAACACTGGTTGCTTTGGCATGCTGTGACTAAGTAGCATGTGATATGGGTCTGGAGACTCTTGGAGATGTTTGCCTCAAACCTGGCCAAGAAGCCCACCATGATAAGCATGGAGAAATTGGCCTTGGATATGGAGGTAGTAATGTTCTTGATGAAGTCCTTGTGACCTAGGGTATCAATGATGGGGATGCAGTTTTCAATGGCCTCAAACTACCACAGGAGATGTTGGTGGTGATACTTGGCTCCTTGCAACCTTCAGTTTTTCCAGTACCCAGGTATACTTGAAGAGCACTTGCCTATTGCAACTGTCTTCTTTTCAAATTTCTTGATGGGTCTCTTGTCCAAGCCCCCCAATTTAGGATGAGATGCCCAGTGGTGGTGGACTTTGCTGTAGTCCCAATAACCACAATGTTGTCAGTTTTCTCTTTCTCATGGCAGTGGGTTCATTAGTAACTGCTCTAAAGAAAGAGAAACAAATCCTATCCAGTGATCGGCAGGAATTGTGGTGGTTGTAAAGATCTGAAAATATCCATATGGAAAATTTGATACGTGTTTTTTCAAATGTGAAGATCCTAAAATTTTACTAATATCAAATTATAAATGTCAGGATGAGACTCTTCAAAACTGTCAATGAAAAATAAATTTTAATCCTTAATACCAGAGGAAAAATTGAAATATGTTCCTATTATCTCTATAGAAAAGATTTTAAATTTTAGTCTTAAGAGAACATTAATGAACATATAGTCTAAAATAAGGGGAAAGTTTTACAAAAATGTATTAGTCCAAAATTCATTCAATATTATGTAATAGTTGATGGTTTGTGATATTTGCAGTTATTTTCCAATTTTTAAAGTTTATCATTTAGTTTAATATATCTTCTCATTCAAACATTCAAATCCTTAACTAATTGTATATTGGTAATTTTATATTACTTACATTAAAGAGACACTCGCAATATAAAATCTTTGGACTATGCAAAACCTGGATCTGCTAAAATAGTTCTGTTTTGTCCAAATGTTCCTTTCTGTTCCTTTGTAATAAGATAGCAAAGGTTATTGCCATTGATGAAAGGGTTCCCTAAGGCCAAAGCCAACAGAGTGAGGGAATACTAAACAGAGATGATGAAAAAAAGGCATTGAGATCTCAGCCTTATTGACTGGGGTAAGGAAATCCAGCTGTGCATGCAACCCAAAGAATTCAGAGAATTCAGGGGAATTTTTTAGGGAATTATTATTCATTTAGAAGCACTTAGAGTCTGCCATTTAATTATCTAGTTACATCTCCCCTACCTTATACTCCTGATAATGCAGTTTAAATAAGTAGAATCTTAAGTAGATCTTAAGAGGAATATCAAATATTTAGGGTACAAATATATCCCTTAAATTTCTAAATCCAAAACTGACTTTTAATTTGTTCATTGCTCAAGGAAGGAAAAAAGAAGGTAGGGCTGAAGGAAGGAAGGGAGGGAGGGAAGGAGGGAGGGAAAATAAGGAAAGGAAGGAGAATAAGTAGAAAAAGAAAATAATCATCTTCAGTAACCAGTAACCTGTAAATCTGATCAGACTGTCTATGTAACTACTGTCAGTGATAACCAGGAGTTATAGGCAAAGAATTTTCAGAAATATTCTCAGCATTTTAAGTTACACTGAACTGGATAAGAAGGTGATTTATGTCTTTGGTCTTTAAAACAATATAAGCCTTCACAAAAAGTAGGTGTACGATTTTCGGTTCTCTGAATAGTATTATTTGTTAAATAATCAGCAGATAACTCTGATTCTATATGGAATATTCCAATAAAGCCAGCTAAAATTGTTGTTTGGTTATTCTGCCCTGTGATTTTATGCAAAAAAAAAAAAATAGGTCAAATGGTCTATAAGAAGATTTCATTTGTAAATATTTTACTGTTCTGTTGAATAAAGTTGGGATCAAGGTGGAGAGACATTGTTTTTAGATAAATTAAACCAGTTTTTAAGATTTTTTTTCCTGTAATTTTGATATATTTGCTGTTTCGTTTTGGCTAATGCGTCCAGATGCTTTGCTGTTGTTATTGTTGTTTCTTTTGGTGTGGGCTAATGAACTATTTTCCAAGAATGGAGGGCATTTGTTTGCCACATTGGACAATACTAGAGACAAATTGTGGTTTTTCTTTCAAACTGGAACCCTGAAAAATTATCATCTGACGCTGCACTCCAGCATCCATATATTTGACATTCATCACCTTAGAAATGGTGACAAAAAGTGAAAGGGGGGAATTATTAGGGGGAGAAGATGTCCTGAATAAACTCTACAAATAGGTTTTATGGACTCCATCCCCACTCCAGACCACTCCATCCCCACTCCAGACCAAAGATATCCAAGACACCAAGAACTACAAATCCCATGATGTCATCATCACCAAAGTGAGGATGCCTGGGACCTGAGGGGGAGTTAAGCAGCCAGGTTTGGTATTAAAAAAAAAAAGACATATGGGCCTTGGGGGTCTTTTGGTTCTTCCCTAGCTTTCAGCGTACTGTTAGGGTTCCAGTTCAGTGAAACTGATAGGACACATTCATGAATTTATCTCCCTCTCTTCTCCCTGAGTTATTCATTTCTTTATTTGTCCTTCTTTTGTAAAAGTAAATAAACCCTTTATTAACTTTTCTGTGTGTGCCTGCAGTTGAGTCTTAAAAGTGACTTTTAAGTACACAGGTATGGACCCACAGTCAGGCAACCCATTTCATATTGGGGTTGCCCTATAACAAAAAGACAATCAGAAAAATTACTCAGACAAGTTATGTAATATGGAATAATTTACAGTTATCTGAATGACTATAGAACCTAACTTAAAATTATTCAGGTAATTAAATAGACTACAAATATACATAACAATATATTACTTCAACTGGAAAACTTACAAACAAGTATAGTAAGTTAAATTTAGAAAAGAGTTGGAACAGAGGGACATAAGAAAGCACTGACATAAGATAAAGTTTGATTCAAGCTATATACAGTGAATGAGTTATTTTATTATACTTAATGATATAGAAAGTAGATCCTGTGTGATCTAGACATTTACTTAGTTCTGAGAACCCAAAAAAATCATCACTGCAATGGAAACAGCCATGAGGTAAAAATCACATTCCATTTATTGACATGCAAATATATGCATCAAGCCTAAAAGGCATGTATTTCTTGGTCAAATGAAACTGAATCCAAAATATGTAGAAGAGTAGGACTTAGAAGCGCAGTCTTTTAAACAAAAGTGTATAGTGTGTCTCCCTGATGGCGCAAGAGGTTAAATCAGTGCACTATGAATCTATCCACAGCCACTGCAGCATAAGTTTGATCTCAGCCAGGGAGGTGACCCACACGGTGCAGCAGACCTCTCCTGTCTCACCTGCTGCTCCCTTCAGCTCCCTACCATCACTGGCCTGTACCCTGTTCTTGTGTGCATAAATAAATAAATCTTAAAAAAAAAATAAAAATATATATAAGAAGCAAATGTCAGACATTTAAAAATTAATGTTAGATTTATTATCTACACCTAGGTAAACATAATGTTACCTACACCTAGGTAAACATAATGAGAACTGATTTGTAAAAAGGGGGATAATGATAGAATCCTCATGATTGGTAGTTGTTAGGGGTGAATGAGAATTAAAAGAATGAGAGAATGAGAAGTTTTATTTTCAATAGTCCATCAGTCTTTCCCACTGACAAAAAAGTGATTAGAATTTTTAAATAACAATGCAGCAAACAAAGATGAAAATGATGAATGAGCTCACTGGTTGTTTTTTGTGTGAAATTCTGAGAGATAGTCATGGAACACTTAGGCAATATTTAGTTAAACCTATTTGTACAACAATGAGGTGGTAAATGAACCATTGGTGAATGTCATCTTATGTTACATAATAACTCATTCATAGGTTTTGTTGAGTTTACCTCCCAGGAACAGAATATTTCTAGAATATTAAAACAAGAACAATATTATAGAGGATTTAAGCTTATAAACTGCATTGATATGTATGTATATAATAATACCATTTGATCTTTTGAAGTTTTTACAAAAAAGGAAATCGATGTTTGAGAAAGATTAAGAAATTTACCAAAGATCTCAAGATAAAATATTAAAATATCAGGATCTAAATGAGACTTTAAATAGCTACAGCCAGGTTCTACAAAAGGAGTTTTATAAGTCTTGTTTACTTTTAGGACCCAGGAACTGATACTGTAATGATCTTATAGTTTAAGAGAGGATCTCACTCTGTCATATTAGCAAAGGGGTTTCCTTTAAAAAAAAAAAAGAACACGCCCATAAGGACCACATTTAGAGTAACATATACTTTGTGTCCTTGCATTTCTTACTTCCATAGCAAAATTTTTGTATACAAATTATTTTCAATACTGTATGTGGATTATTTCAATTCATGTCTCTCAACACTATTCCTTACTCATTTAACACAGTAATTGAAAAAGTATAATCTTGTGTGCACTTCCTATTACTGGGAAAAGTACTATTTCAGTGATTAGGGTCACTAATCAAGGAATGGTTGAGGAGTTACTGCAAATAGGTTTTTAAGAAAATATTCAAGTCAAGATATAAGATCTAGCATTCTGCTTAAAGAACAAAATTCAAAGAACTGAAATGTTATTTTTGGAATATGTAAGTTTGCTGTGAGAATGCAAAACACTGGAAGATCTTGGTGCACCACAATGAATTTCAAAACACCTTTTACTCAACTGATTTTTAAAATAAGTGGGAAATATATAAAACATTTTAAAAATAAGCTATGTATATTTTAATGTTTATAGGCACATATCATGTAATAATATTGAAGAGTTTCTTAAGGAAAAATAGATGAAAAAAACAACATACTCTCTCCAATACACATTCAAGAGACAATTGTGTTGTATCCAAAGGTCTGAATTTGTGAAACTAACAAAAAGTTAAGTTAATGGGCAGAAGCTCTTCAGGATCAGAAAGGATGAGTGTGGGGAAGGACTGTCTTAATCTCTGTCCCTCAAAGCTGAATACTGGAGAAGGAAAATAGCATTTATTTAGGCAATACATTATTGATACCTGCATTAAATCTCATTCAATCTTCCCAACTATCTTTCGATATAATATTATAATCCCTGTTTTACAGATAAGAATAAAGATCACAGAGAGTGACCATCATTTACCGCACATATGGCATAGCTGGTATTCAAAATCAGTTGACTCATTTTGCCTCCTTCAACGTTTTGTCACAGCTTTACAGCACTTCAAATTGAAAGTTGATCCACCATGTTAACCATAGAAAGTACAACTGACCTTCTCAAGAAACCTTCCTTGGATTGTCCGGATACTAATGTAGATTTCACATAACACTCCGGCATATTTTGGGGTGTTACCAATGACTCAGCTAGTTTAAGTTCCATCTTCTTTCCTTGTTTAACTCTGGTCCAAAACCTCACTAGGATACTACATCAGCCTCTCTCTTCAAATGCTTTCTTTAACTTACCCTCTTCTTGAATCCATTGCAACTGATTATAGATTTAATAAATAAAGATTAGGTTTTCCCCATTATTTTTTTCAGGCATATTTTAGGCAATTCAGAGGTATTGAAAGAATGAGTGCCTTGAGGGTAGGAATTGTTTTGTATTCACTATTATATTCCCTGTACCAAACATAATAGCTGGAAAAAGTAGGCCTTCAGGCTCTCTTTTTCAATTAATAAAGGAATGAATATGACTGAATTTATCTGTAAACATTGGGCTAAGATGCCTGGGACTGACTCTGCTTTTTCTGATGCCTCTATCTGAATGCAGTGCTCAAAATGTGAATTTTGAGGTTTAAATCCTGGCTCTAGAGCCTCCCTGGTAGTACAGTGGGTTAAGCAACACACTATGGGGCAAACCGAAGCCACTGAAGCACGAGTTAGATCCCTGCCGCCATCCACGGAGGTGACCCACATGGTGCTGTAGACCTCTCCTGCCCTGCCCCCTGCTCCCCTCAGCAGTGTGTTTCACTAGATCTGCCTGTTCTGTTCCCCACTCTGTCTCTGGTGAATCTGTTACAGGGCAATCCTAATATAAAATGGGTTTGCCTGCCTGGGTACTCACCTGCAAGCTTGAAAGACTTTTATAATAAGCCTCAACAGCAGGCACACACAACGAAAGTTAATAAAGGGTTTTATTTACAAAAGAAGGGGAAATAAGCGTAATGAATAACAAGGAGAAGAGAGGGATACAGTTCCTCAGAGCTAGAACCTAATGGTGTGCTGAGAGATGGCTCTGAAAGAAAAGGAAACCCCAAGGCCCACATGTCTGCTTTTATACCCAGCCTGGCTGCTTAACTCCACCCTCAGGTTCCAGTGATTCATGCTTCGATAATGACCTTATGGGATTTGTAGTTTTTGGATATTGTAGATCTGGAGTGAGGGTTGGAGTCCATGACCTATTTGTGTAACTTATTCAGGAAGACCTTTCCCCCTAACAAATCCTCTCACCCCTCCAGCACTTCTGGCCTGTACCCCAGTTCTTGTATCTATAAATAAATCCTTTAAATAGAGAAATAAATAAATCCTGGCTTCACAGGAAGCTATGCGATCTTTGGCAAGTTACTTAAATTCTTTGTCCTAGACGCCTGATTTGTAAAAGCGGGGATAATGATACAATATACATCATATATATGAGGATTCAACAGGAGAATTTATGTAAAACCCCTTAATAAGCTTAGCACAGCATTTAGCATTTAGATATCATTCACTCATGGTCAACAAAATTGGGACTACTGTCAATAGAATTCTCCTTTCTGATTTTCACTGTAAAGAATATCCACAAATATGATAAAATGAAATTGATTATTAGTGAAGTATTTCTTCTATTGGGCCTATATTAACTATTCATATAACCTTAACACTTTAATTCTAGATCTATCTTTTGAGGATCTTCTTCCATGTGAAAGTCAAAACTATCATATTCTCATGATCATTACTTTCTATTTGGACAGTTCTAATAATTTAAAATTTAAATTCTCTTATACATTCCCTCATTCATTGATTCATCCATTCATTTGCTAAAATATATCCATGTATTAAGCTCATAAAAGGTACCAGACATTCTGTTAGATAATAGAGGTGGGTAAATGAGATTTTTTTACTTTACTATATGCATTTCATGCAGGAGATGGACAAGATTTTGTATCTTTTAGCCTTTTTGGCATTTCTCCTTTGGATGCCCTCAAGTGTGTCTATATTCTTCCTATGAATTCCAAACAAAGAGTACAATCTCTGATCATCACTGAGTAAAACAAGTCCATTTTGTTGCTGAGGGAGTAAAGAGCTAGATGCCTAGGAAGTAGGATGCAAGAGCGGGCTAGCAAGGACTGGTGGTAAGATAGCAAGCTGAGGCTGAGTCCTTGAGGGAGCAGAGAGCTTACAGGCAAAGGCTGCTAGCCATTGAGCTAGCAGAGACACAGGCTGATAAGGACAGGAGGCAGACAGAGGCAGACAGTAGCTTGTGGTGGCTTCACCCCTCTAGGTGGCAAAGTGGGGCAATTGGACAAAGGATGGGTAGTAGAAAAGCACCAGAACAGGGAAAGTCCCCATGAGAGATTTTAAAAGTAAACCTACCCTCAATAGTAATAGCTCCTCCCTTGGACCCTCTCCTGCTGCCAGGAGTCTCTCTTGCAATAAACCTGAGCTTACTTATCTTCAGTCCAGTGTATTGATTATTCCTCAATCACTTGGACACAAGAACCCACCCATTCAACAATATTGTTGTTATTATTCCATCAATTTCTAGCCTGGAGGGAGCCAGAGTCTGAGACACATAATTCTGTTCATTCTGACATAGTCCTGCCCCAGCCCACATAGTCCAAAGTAGAGGTGGTATGCAAAGGGAAGGGATTAGAAATTTTTCAACACAATGGTTAATTTTTTAAAATTTAAAGTTTCTTGAGATTTTTCTATGAGGGATTTACTGGTTACTTGTTGGAATCACTAGTCTCTCATATTCAGTGCAAAAATAAAAGGTAGATTCCCTTCCTTCCCCTGGCCCATAGAAATCAAGAAGAAATCAAGGATATGTCTTAAAAGAAAATAGGTTCAAATGTCCAATCGAAGCTTAATGGTATAGGACTTTTGAAGAAATACTTTCCTTTTCTTTAGCAGTTTTCCCTTAGGTTCATCTAATCCTGCCTATTTTCATCATCAAATAAGTAGTAGTTCAAAGGTTGAGATGAGGATGAAGACCTAAAAAGAAAAGACACACAAAAAAATGGTTTAGTCAAGTCTTTTTGTAAGACTTAGGTCTAATAAGAAGAAAAAGAGAAGACCTCTGAACTCTACATGATACTAGCTGTCGCAGTAGACAAACAGAAGCCTGGGGCCAAAGTTCATCTACCAAGAAAATAATGCCTATTTGCCTGTTCTGCCTTTGGTACAAATCAGATACTTCAAAAGAACTTTAAGGACATGACAGTTGCACAATAGGTAGCTAATCAACAGTTCAGTTGTTTAGGATACCAGGCATATTATATCTTAGGTACACTTTTGTTTCAAAGTGATTTAATATGCAGCTTTGTTGCATACATGCACCAACCACATAGATAAGATTATTACTAACAGTATATTTTTAACTTAGAAAGAAAGGAGCAAGAGAGAGAAGAGAGAAGGAACGGAGTACAGAGGGAAGGAAGTCAACAGTCAAGCCAAGGGTACAGCATTATATCTCCATGGAATCTGCCAAGGATTTCAAGAATTCAACTTCTGTGCTTTCTTGCCTCTTCAAAATCTGTATTTTGCTTCAGGGCTTTTACAGAAAGTTACATTCTTTTAGACCTTATAAATATAGACTCCCAACAGTCCACAGACTGGTGCCATTGAACCTCTGCTTTATTTCTGTACTTAAAATCCTTCCAAGGTTTTCCAATACCTAAATCCTTACAGATCACATAAGGTTCTTAATCTTAGTATATCTGTGCTCTACTAGCTATATACTTTAAGATCTAGCCATGAAGAGCGGCTTTTCAGTTGTCAGGGGAAAAAAGATGTGCTCCTTTCAAATTCTAGCCCATTTTAAATGCCATTCCTCCTAGAAACTCCTGGGAGTGTTAACCGCCATTAAGTTCTTCAAGATTTTCTCAAACCCTTCCTTTCTTATTCAACAAACCTAAGTATTCATTATCTGTAACATAGTACTATATTATAGATTGCATAACTAGACTATATGCTTCTTAAATAAAAGCACAACAATTTTCATAGCTTGCATTTATTAAACACATACTAAGTGCCAAAACAAACAACAAAAATTTGGTGTGTTATACATACAGCTCCACATTATAAACATGTGGCAAGGCAAATATTTTTATCATCATTGCAAAACCATATTTACACAAGCAGGGGAAGCAAAATTCTACTTCAGCCCACTGGGCTGTGTTTCTTCCAGTACTTTGGCTCTCGCTGCATACTTTGTGGTCTCATTCATATTTGTATTCCTAGTAGATGGCACATAGTAGATACTCACTACGATATCAGCAACTCAATAAAAATAGTTTGCAAGAGTCAAAAACTATTGCTAAAATGTTTCCTATGCCTATTTTCTTTCTTTTACTCCAATATAATTAATTCTGATGAAGAATAAATACCTCACAGGGAGTCATATATTTTTTTAAAGATTTATTTCTTTATTCACACAAGAACTGTGGTACAGGCCAGAAGTGCGGGGGGTGAGAGGATCCACTAGAGACAGAGAGGGGAGCAGAACAGGCAGATCGACTGAGATGCACTGCTGAGGGGAGCAGCGGGCAAGGCAGAAGAGGTCTGCTATGCCATGTGGGTCCCCTTCCTGGCCTGCAGCAGGGATTGAACTTGTGCTGCAGTAGCTGCACTTTGCTTCATAGTGTGTTGCTTAACCCACTGCGCCACCAGGGAGGGCCCATAGGGAGTCATTTTAACAAAAATAATAATCCGTAAAATGTTAAGAGCCAGTCACGTGGATTCATATTACTACATTCAAGAGAGCAGGAACTTTCAGTGCTAGGTAATAATAATGTTTTTATGATCTCCTTTGGCAGCAGTTATTAACTCATTTTCAGTAAACCTACTGTGTAGTTCCATAAAAATTTGCAACCAGCTATATTTCTTGTACTTGATATAAACCTGCTTAAGTACTACATTATGTATATGTGTGAGTATGTGTACAAATATATATACATGTCTATATATGTGCATGTATATATACACACACACTTCCTTCTAACCAGGTCTCATTCAAATATTTTTCCCAGAAAAGCCAACAGATATCTAGGTAAAAATCATGAATTTGTCAAATGATCAAACAAACATCAAACCCACACAATCTAAACAAAGAGCTGGCTAGATGAAACATGTTGAATAAGTTATTTTTAAATTTTTTTAAACTTTTTAGCTCTATCACTTTCTGTACTGTATACGATTCAGGGGTTCATACCTCTTTGGATGTATGCTACCACACGTTTCCCAGCAGAGCATCCATAATTCTCCACCATAGTCCATAGGCTCTAACCCCCCTTTGTTCCCTACATTCAATCTTTTTCCATTAACTTAAATTCTATATTTAGATGTCTAGGGGATTTTTGGTTTGGTCTATTCCTTTCCTTTGATTCAGAATATTCCATGAGTGAAGTCATCCTGTATTTGTATTTGCCCTTCTGACTTATTTCACCTCCAGCTCTATTCTTGTTCTTGAAAATGATGAGATTTTACTTTTTTTTTTTTTTACTGAGTTAAGGATGCATACCATATCTTTGTATTGACCTAAATGTCTTTGGTCACTCAGGTTGTTTTCATAAACTGGCTATTATAAATGGCATCACAAGGAACACAGAAGTGCATGTTGTCCATCAAATGAGCGTTTTTATATTTTTTGCATAGATATCTAGGAGACAAATTGCTGAATCATATGGCAGGTATATTTTTTATAGTTTCAGGAAAACCATACTACTTCCACAACTCTATAACTTCTATAACTCACACCAGCAGAGTACCAAGACTCCTTTTCTCCACATCTTTAACACTGGTTGTTCCTGATCTTTTAAATAATATGGGTCAGTCTCACTGGTGTGAGGAGCTGTCTCACTGTGTTGTGGTTTTTGTTTTGTTTTACTATTTTCTTTATCAACATAACATTGGTTTAAAACACTATATATGATATAGAGGTAAAGGATCACATATTTTTAAAATGTTACCATATCACACCTACCACAAAGATACCTGTAGTCCTCAACTTTCATCTACTAGGCACCAGCCATAGTTTGCTCTCCAACCTCCCCAAACTCCTTAGGTCGAAATAATTCTACAGTCAGATTTTAGGGTTTATTGTTAGTTTGATTTGTCTAACACTTTGTTTTGTTTCTCTATATTCCACATATGAGTGAAAACGTCCAGTGTTTTGTCTTTTTCCTGCCAATTTATTTCACTCAGCATTATCTTCTTCAGTTCTATCCATGGTGTCACAAATGTCAAGAGTTCACCTTAGTTTACAGTGAAGTAGAATTCTAAGGTGTGTTCTACCTACACACACACATCACATTTTCTTAATTGACTCACCTATGGGCACTTATGTGTTTCCATAACTTGGCTATTGTAAATAGTGCTACATCAAACATACAATAGCATATTTCCCTCTGAATTCATCATAGTTTTGATTTATATTTCCCTTATAATAAGTGATGATGAGGATTTTTACATATGCTTCTTGACCATCTATATGTCTGTCTCCTTTGAGAAAATATTTGTTTAGTTTTTCTGCCTATGTTTTGATTGGATTATCTGTTTTCTTGTAGATGAGCTGTTGAGTTCCTACAGATCTTAAGTATTTGTTGAATGTATGATATGCAGATATTTTATCCTACTTGGTAAGGTGTCTTTTCATTTTAATGGTATTTTATCTCATGAAGCAGAAGCTTTCAGCTTGATATAGTCCCATTTTTTTACTTTCATTTTTGGTTTTCTTGTCATTCTTGTAGACTCCCCAAGGATGTGCCTGAAATCAATGTCTTGAAGAGTCTTACCTAAGTTTTCTTCTACATAGCTCTACATATTTTATGATTTCAAGTCTCATATCCATCTCTTTGATCAACTTTGAGTTAATTTTATGTATGATATTAGGTAGTAGTGGCAGTTCATTCTTTCACATAGGGATGTGCAGTTTTCCCAACAACATTTGTTGAAGAGACTTTCCTTTCTTCATTGCATTCTCTTGAGTCCTTTTCATAAACTAATTGTCTAAGTTTGAGTTTATTTCTGGAATCTCAATGCTATTCCACTGTGTGTCCATTTTTATTTCAATACCATACTATTTTGATTTTGTTTGTTTGCTTGCTTGCTTTATTGAGGCAACACTGTTTCACATTATTGTATGATTTAGGGGAAATAGGTTCACACCTTTTCAGGTGTATATTATCAAATCATACTCACTACAAAAGCACCCATAGTTTTTTTAGTATGAAGTTTGTAATTATGGTAACTTCCTTTTTCTTTTTTGCTACAGTGGTTTTGGCTATTTAGAGTCTTATGTGATTCCACAAAAAATTCAGTAGTGATTGCCCTATTTCTTTGATGAATGCCATTCAAATTGTAATAAGGATTAGAGTGAATCAGAAAATTGTTTTAGATAATTTGGCTATTTTAACAATGTTAATTTTATAATCCATGAGCAAGAAATATCTTTTCATTTATTTGTATCTTCTATTTCTTTTAAGAATGTCTTGCAGTTTTGTTTCATCTCCTTTGTTTATTCTTAGGTATTTAACCTCTAGTGATGTGATAAAAATGGACTGTTTTCTTGATTTCTTTCTCTTCCAGTTCGTAATGTTCATATAGGAAAGCAACCAATTATTGTATAATGATTTTGTAGCCTGTCACATACTGATTTACCATTTTAAACAGAATTTTCAGTGGAGTCTTCAGGGTTTTCTATGTATATTTTCACATCATCTGCAAATTGTAATAGTTTTCCTTCTTCTACCCCAATTTGTATTCTTTCCCATCTTGTATTTTGAACATACCAATTACTAGCAAGGAAACTGAGCTGTAATTATAAGTCTCCAAAACAGCAAAAACCCAGGAGCAGATGGCTCTACTAGTATGTTCTATCAAATCTTCAAAGGTGAACTATATCTATACTTTAAAAAATCTTCTAATTTTTTGTGTGACACATAAAATGGGTGGATTTCTTAACTTTTAGCTCATTGTCTGAATAATGAATAGTGATAGGGAAAGTGAAAGGAAGGAGGGGAAAGAATAGGAAGAAAAGGCAATGAGAAAGAAAGGAGCACTAAACAGAAAGTCAATTTGATCATTCCTCTTAACAGCGCATTTCTGTACCTCTTGCTAGTATATGTGCTTGTCTTTCTCTTTTCTATTTCATTAAGCATAATCCCCTCTAGGTTCATGCTTGTTGTTGCAGATGGTAGAATAGTATTCCTCTGTATGCGTGTGTGTGTGTGTGTATGTGTGTGTGGTTTTTTCCTATCTTCTGTATCCATTTGTTAATCCATGTGCATTTAAGTCGTTTCCAGTTCTTGGCCATTGTAAATATAAACATGGTGGTGCAAACATCTCTTTGAATTATTGTTTTTATAGTTTTCAGGTAAGTATTACAGAAGTGGGATAACTGTATATGTATGTTTCAAAATAAACTCCTAGTACTCTAGTATTCTTTCCTTCTTCATGGGAAGAATGCCAGTAACAGGGAGGGACATATCTATCTGAACCCATTAAGAAAGGCAGCATGAGGATAATGGGTAGCCAAGAAGGTAAAAGACAGAGAGCAAAGGGAACAGAGAACTTATTTAAAAAATAATAGAAGACTACTTCCCAAATCTGGAGATGGAAATAAGTCATAGAGCTAAAAACAATACCTGGCTATCTAAATGCAATGAGACCCACACCAAGATACTTATTCATGACACTATCAAAATATTTGAATACCTCGTAGTGATGATGATGAGACTGTTGTATCCATAAGGTAGTTTTGCTTTGCAAACTTTTTTCTCATCTAAGTTAAATTCCCATAGTAGGGATGATAAAATAGTAAAATTAAATCCTATTTTTAACATATTTTTAATCCTATTTTTAATATAATATAGTTCTATAGAATTAAGTTTTTAAAACTTTCATATTTCTTTCTATATAATGATGTCAGCCTTTCATTTTGATTCTCCATAACATGTTTTTCTCCATAGCTTGGTTTTCTCTCTTACTGATGAAGAAAGTGAGGTTCAGAGATGTAAAAGGAACTATCACAGTATCATTATCAATATAGATGTTAACTATATAGAGCATTCACTAGGTTCCAGAATTATACTATGTTTTCAATATGCCTTACATAGTATTCATATTTCACAATAAGCATATGAGGTAAATATTGTTATTTTAACATTTTACAGATAAAGGACTTGATTTCAAAGATGGTAAGTAATTTGGCCATCTCCAAACAACTAGTAAATGACAAAACAAAAATCAAACACAGGGCTCTCAAATGACTCTGATTTTGCCATTACCGATATTGCCTCCTTTCTGGTCCAGTGTTGTTACTACAGCATGTTTTAGTAATACAAAAACTTCTAATTTCTGTTGTCAATTTAAAATTGTAAATTTTAGTTCAGCAACTTGAATGGAAAAAGTAGACTGATACAGATAGATAGGTAGATATAGATAGATAGATATTCATAAATTCTTATGGCAAAAGTAAAAAGGATAATATGCCCACTTTTTTCCACAAAAGAAAATAAAAGTTAAGCAAGAAAATTACTACAACTTATAGAATCTATAAATCAGTAATATGCTGTTGGCAGATAGGAGGAAAGGACAATGATATGTACCTTAGCACAGAACATACAGAATAGAGAAAGCACAGCCAGAAAAAGACAAATTTTATAAACTATAACTACTAAATACAATCAGAAAATGAGCAAGGATAGCTTAAATAACAAGGAAAAATGTTGCTATATTTATAAGGCTGAAAATAGCAGGAATGTGGTTTTCTCTAGAACCCTATAGCAAATTGATGGAACTTATGCCTTAAGTACTGCCTATTGAGTAATTACTCCTAGCTCCACCTTCCAGGTACTCTAGTATCAACAGAGTAGTTTTCTTCTTGATAGATTACAGATAGAAGGCAAAAGAGAGAAGTTAATGTTGGTCACTTCTATTTGCCTTATGAAACGTCCCCTGAATGTATGTAGGGTGAAGGGGAGGAAGAGATGAAAAAAGAGTATTAGACATCTCTTTTGGAAGTGATTATATGGGAAGTAAGTCCACAGTATGAAATAAGTTCAATGGGACAACAAATTAGAACATAAACCTCATTCTAAATATCTCTGTAGTAGATAACTCCTGATTTAGGCAACACCTACTCCCCATTTAAATAGAAAGGTTCTAAAGAAATAAATACTCCAAGTAACAACTCTTATTATGGAAATGGAAGCAGCCTGACTCAGGCATAATCACATTATAAAAAAGCTACTTCAGAAATGTTATCAAATGAACAGAGTAGATAAACTAGGATTAGCCCTGGATAAACTCCTGTGTAAACAAGGGGAGTTATACTGTCTTGGGAAATTTTCAATATAATGTTTTCATATTTTTTTTAATTTTAAAAACCTGCCTTGTAAGATATAATAGATATATTAGGTAAAATCAGAAGGGAAGTAATTATGATTAATATATGTAAAACATTTAGAATAGTAATTGGTATACAAGTAGCATTATATATTTGTTTACTTGTTATCTGTATTTCCAATATCTTTGCTATAATAAGCAATCTTTTATATAAATTTATACTGTATAAAAAAGTAGCTAGAAAGAAACATATCAAAATATCACTGTGGTTACTTCATGTGAAAAATTCTATGATTGAGCCTTGATCTTTGCTACTTTCACTACCTACTTCATGCATTCTACACTCTGGTCAAACAGAAGTAGTTCATACAACCCATGCTATATAGTCTCTCTGACTTATCTCAAATTTTGTCTCTCCTTGGATTGCATTTTTTTGCCCATATCTACATAGTACATACTTCCTTCAAGGCATACTTTAGGCAATAATAATAATAACAGCTAAGAATTATTGAGTATCTAGTATATAACAGGCACTACCTTGAGCCTATTATATAGGTTATCTCATTTAATGAGTTCAGAGTCCCTATAGATATAATTATTACCCCTGCTTTATTAATTAGGCTGCCACAGTTCAGAGTGGTTGAATAAATTATTCAAGATCATATAATTTATGAGTAAGGAATAATATAAATCCATACTCGCTTGATTTAAAGATAGTGCTACAGTCACCATTTCTATGGAATTACCTTAAAAGTCCAGACTTGACTAGAAAATAAGTTCTTTGTGTTCAAGATCGATTTTATTTTTCCTTAATTTTAGTATTTCTTTAATTTCCCATACTAGCAAAGACCTTAAAAAATGCAGTGGTTTATACAATAAACATTTAAATGAAGGAAATAATGGATAAGTGAGTCATTCTGTCAGCAATCATTGAGATTTTGCATTTATTCTAAAATTATAGCTAGCTCTTGTGGAAGATTCAGATGGACCTAGCTAAAAGGTAGGCTCACCTTTAGTATATTTGTTCTCAGGGAAAAATGACATAAGCCAAAATAACTAAACTTCTCAACAAATGATTGATAAAATGGGGCTAATATTCCAGGTACTAGGGAAAAGTTAACAAATCTTTGTTCTCATAAAGCTTATACTTCATTGTGAAGGAAAATAGACATTTACTTCTTGTGAAAACTCCATTTTAGAGGAAGGAACTGAGATATAAAAGGGTTAAATATTTTCCTCAAAGCCATACAGTCATAAATTAGGGAGCATGGATTCCAGCCAAATGGTCTGATTGTTGAGTGATTCCTTCTAACAACTAAATAATACATCTCTCTGATAGTTGATGATGAATGCTATGAACAAGATTCAAGAAATAGTAACAGGAAGTCTCAGGGAGGTAAAAGGGTATTTTAAATAGCCTGGGTAATAATATCTGAGAAGATGACAGTAAAGACTAGGAAGAGGTAACTTCCCTACATCATGCAGATATTTGGAAGAACAGCATTTTAGGACAAGGACGATACAAAAGAATAGATTCAAGATGCGATGTATTTAAAGATCAGTGAGGAGGATAGGAAAGATAGAACAAGAATAAATAAGAAGGAAGGTTACAGGATTTAGTAGCTCAGAGAGACAGCTGAGGTCACAATTTGTAGGACTTGTAAGGAACTGGGGTGAGAAGATAGTGAGCTTTTGATTTATGTTCCAGTAGAAATACTAAAGACCTACCTTGGGGAAGATTTCTAAATTGCATGTTCACTGTTTGAGAATGTGGCAGCAGAAAAACAATCGCATAAAGTTATAGTAAACATGAGTTATATCAAATGTAATGCCATGCCCTAGTTAAGAAGGAGCAGATGATTGGTGTGGACCTTATAGTTTGAGATCAGATAGATACACAAGTATCTCTGCTGCAAATAAAGAAGTAAAGACTCCAGAAAATTAGAAGGGAAAATTCCCAATAGGTATTATCTCATAGTGGATACTAATTGATGACCATGCTTCCCTGCATTTTTCTCCCATCAACATCATTCAACCCCAACAAATCTTTAGGCATTAACTTCAATAGTGTAATGTACTATGTTACACAGTATCTCTGCATCACCAAGATGCTATGACTGAATATATATACCAGCAAATTGTTCCCTTTAAGAAGAAAAAGAATTAAGTAAAAAATGTGTACTACTGAATATATGAAAAGCAGCAATGCTTTGCAAAAACAGAGAATTGACTAAGATGTTTTCTGTCTCAGCAGATTCAAAGTTTAATACTAAGATCACGCTGATTTACAGAAAAATGGAGCTTAAAATTCTCAGCACTATGCATTCTTAAAATTTAGATTACCCTATGCTGAGCACTGTGATGGACATGGAGTGTACAATAGTGCCCTTTTGTGTGAGTTGTCAACACTTCTTTGGAAACAAAATAGCAGTGACATCTTGCAGCTAAAACTTGTTTGATGTCTATCTGTCTTTAAAATACCAGATCTCATCCTGATTTGTCCTAAAATTTTTACTCTTAGACTATTAGGGTTTTTTTTCACATTGTCAAGTACTTCAAATATTGACTTGACACTACTATACACACACACACACACAAGCCAAATCCTGAGCCATAAAATAGTCATTATTTCAATTATTAATCTTCACATTTGCTTCATACTAGTAGTTTCAGTTGTTTCTTGCTTTATCAAAGATTTTTAAAGGCTAATGGACATCTCAATAAAACTTGCTTTAAAATAAATGCACCAACATACATATAACCCACAAGAAAGCAATATCCAAGTGATGGTGCACCCAAGAGTTAAATGTGTTATTTTTTTAATTTCATAATTTTTATTGTGATAATGTTGATTTATAACACCTTAATAAGATTCAGAAATATAGTTTAATTTAAAAACTAAGAATTTTTAATGTTTTTAGTGTCTTATAAAATTCACATAGATGTTATTTATTAATTAATAATTTATTTAACAAGCTAAAGAGACTTTCTCCATTTCTTTTGGCTTCTTTTTCATAAATTAACTGTCCATATAAGTATGGGTTTATTCCTGAACTTTAAATTCTATTCCATTGGTCTGTGTGATTATTCTTATCCAACTAACCATACAACTTTTATTATCACAAATTTGTAATATAGTTGAAGTCTGGGAGTATAATATTCCCATTCTTTTTTGTCATGATTGCTTTAGATATTCAGGGTTTACTGTGGTTCTGTATAGATTTCAATAATATTTGCTCTATTTATTTTAATAATGCCTTTCACTCTACCAGCTCCAGCCTGGCTTGGTGAGAGGTGGTCATATCAAAATCTACCAAGACTTGCCCTTATTCTAAGTTTTTCTGGTTATGAACTTCATTTTTACTCCATTCCTATATTATTTTTCTTCACTTGAACTATTTTCACAACAGCTTACATTGGACTCACTTTCCAAACTTTGACCTCAGAAAACCAACACCCAAAATACAAGCCCCTTAGTTGTCTTGGTCTAGTACACCGAGACTCCAAATATGACATACATTATCTCTGTGTCCAATACCATCTTCAAAGAGACATACCAGCCAGACAAGTCCCTTCACCTCAGATATCTCATTAAGGAAAACCAGTTAGAGTCTCTTTAGAAGCATACTTAGTGTATGTTCATGTATGCCCTGAATATAACTCAGCAATATTAAAATCAGCATAAGACTCAGTAAGACTAAGGTCTTACTAAACAAAAAAAATTAGAGTGCATGGAACAGAATTAAAAGAAACCCTAAAATTGTAGGTGGGAAATCAACATTGCATCAATACTGTTTTGCTATTTTATTTTGACACTGAAACATAATTAAGTGTAATATCCATGTGCAACTTTTTCTTAAACATCTTTCTATTGCTTGTATTGAAAGTTCAGATT
Organism: Galemys pyrenaicus; assembly: GCA_019455555.1. Classification (NCBI taxonomy): domain Eukaryota; kingdom Metazoa; phylum Chordata; class Mammalia; order Eulipotyphla; family Talpidae; genus Galemys; species Galemys pyrenaicus. The sequence goes on from JAGFMF010011725.1 coordinate 2,444,122, forward strand.
TTTGGATTTAATAAAATAATCTTTTAGATAGTCACTCAGGAAAAAAATGTTCAAGTTCACTAATTATCTAGAAATTGAAATTAAATTTAAAATGAGGTATCACTACACCTATTAAACTGGAAAAAATTAAAAATAGTTGCAACACCTATTACATGGAATGGATATAATATAAAATTGCAACAACGATAGCAAAATCAGTCTGTTAATGTTTATTCAAATTAACACTATGCATATCCTTGGAACTAATAATGCCACCCCTGAAAATCTATCCTATAGAATAAAAGTGTAAATTCTGACATACATGCAATCATTAGGTTTTAGTACTTATCATAGCAGCAGAAAAACTGGAAATGGCATATTCCCACTGAGGGAGGACTGATTGAATAAGTCATGATGTACCCACACTATGAACCCATTAGAAGAACAACTTAATTATACCAGACTACTTGAAGAAATTCACATATTATGAATACTTTTTGAGAAACTGACATTTCCAAAATTTTCAATGTGTTTGTATATATGTGTGTGTTTGTGTGAATGCACATGTTCCCAGACATGGTATTTTAAATACCTATATATATTCTTCTATAAATATCTATATAGATAAATATCTATATATTTCATACTGGAATCTGGAGGGTATGCACACACACATACACACAGACATATATATTATATAGTATATGTCTGCATATACATCTTTCTAAGAATTTTTATATATTATATAGTATATGTCTGCATATACTATATAATATATGTGCATATATGTATATTATATAATATGTGTGTTTATATAATATATATAACCTATATTATAGCTTAAAGATGAATATGTATAAGCACAGCAAGATTAAATATATTAAGTTGTTAGGAAGGGTTACCTGGTATATATTGCACTTGATGCAGCATAGGTAAGAAGTGAATGAAAGGGGAAACAAGCAAAATATGAAAAAGTTTTTTAAAGTTGCATTTAAAATAAAATACTTTATAATTTATTTAAAACTATGCATATATATAGGACTATGTACCTAGAAATTACTAAAACTTAACTAAAACTAATTTTTAAAATTCTAAAAGAGAAAATATCAAAGCAAATAGAAACTAGAGAAAATATGAAAATTTAGAAAATCTTGGAGTAGAGAAAAAAGTAAAGAAAAAAATGAAAATGTAGTAGGTTATGACTCAAAACAAAACTATTTTGAATGTCAAAAAGCAATACATGAAATTAATAATAATCAACAAACTAGAAACAGTGTACCAATTATAATAGGATGGCATATTCCAAAAATAAAATACTCTTTCAAAACAATAAGAATACTAGAAACATTTAGAAAAATGGACAAATACTGTAGTGAACTATAGCAGAAATATAGTCAATAAACATTAAAAATGTTGTCTTAACTATAAATAACTTAAATCTAAAGCAAAACTTTACAAGCGTTATTGATTGGTTTGAGAAGATATTTTAAGTTATTATTGCTTACTAAAGGTATAGAAAAAATGGCTTTTCAAACATTGCTCATGGTAACTTTCTCTAAGACACTTCAACAATTTATATCAAAAACTTCAACAATTTATATCAAAAAACTTTAAAAACCAACTTTGACTCATTACTTTTTAAAAAAAATTGTATATTTTATTTATTTCCCTTTAATTTGTATATATATGACATCAATTGTAATCCCCATGTATTCCCCATCACCATATCACCTGTGCACCATCACCTCAAACCTGTGCTCCTGTCTGCTCTCCACCCTTCCCCTCCCCCTCCCCACCAAGTGTCCCCAATTTGTCCTTGTCTTTTCATTTTTTATTTTTGTGTCTTTATTGTTATTATTATTATTGTTCTTATTCCTTTCCTTGATCATTACTTTTATTTATAATCAACACTTAAGAAATAATTAGAAAAGACAGAATGGTTTGCAAACATAGAAGACCAATATAGCATTATTCATAGCAGAAAATTGGAAATAGTCTAAATATGGAATAGAAAATTGCTTATCAAGTAAGTTCCAAGTGATAGAATATTTTATAATCTTATTTTATACCTTAAAATTTTTGAAAACTGTATAATGACATGACGTGTAAATAACATTAGTACAGCATTAAAGTCATAAATATACTTACATTCATTGTCCTAAAATGTGCATATAAAGACTAAAATGTTAAAATAACAATTTCTAGTTTTTAAAATTAAGATTTTAAAATGTTTTTCAGCATTTCATAAATTCCACATAGTATCTATTAATTAACAGGCTGTCATCATTAACTTGTTCATCAATCAACTAATTAATGTGATCATTAAACTCAGTCTTATCTAGTTCCCAAATCAATTCTGAGCAAGACAGAAAGCAGATCACAGACCTCAATCTTAATCCAAAGAGTCAGCAAAGTGTCACTGACTAGCACTAGGATTGCATGTAGCTTCCATGTCAGCTAGACAACCCCAATCATGCCAGATTATGTTTGTGTGTGTACATATTATTACCTGTTTTCAGAGTATGACTATCAATTAAAATATAATTTATCTGCTCCTGTTTACATATTAACCCTCAGCTACAAACCTGAGACGTGCTTCAACTTACCTTACTCTTTAATAGGTATTGATATCATTCTATCAAGTCTTTAAATTTTTGATCCCATAATACTAGCTATAAAAACAATTTGAACATACAACTTTAATAGTCTAAATGTATTTTAAGTACTTATGTGCTACTGTTAACACAATATATGTATAAATTATCCAAATATTAAAAAATTATAAAGAATGTAATTAAAAGAAATATTATGAGAGTTCCATTATTTTGCTCCTTTACCTGACTGGATCATTTTAAACATGCCCCTGGATACATACCTGCTGTGGAAAATGCAGCATTATACCACACTCTCCTCTCTCACTCACCGTCTTCTCCCGACACTGTATCATGCTCTGAAATTTCAGAATGTCTTAGACTAAAGTCAGCTCACACTACAACATTATTCATAATAGAATTCACATGTATAAATGAAGTCTCATATCATTCAATTCCTTACTTAATCTTTTGGTAAAATCTGGATTTTCACATATAAATTTGCAATGATGTGATTTAAATATTCCTATTATTGTTGTCATTTGTTTATAATAATTGCTACCATTGTTACAACTACTTCTTTACTGGCACAAGTCATAAGTAAAATAAGAGTTAAGTTCTATAAAAAATTTCAATAATATACCTCTGCAGATTTTTGAAGCTTATCATGGCATGAAGCAAGAAGGAATGACTTCTCCCATTTCTCTGTAACTTGATTGGTTTCTTCTATTTTCTGTTCACAACTTTTTTGAGAGTTTAGCAATGTCACCTCATAAAATTCTTGAATATCTGTGAAGGAAAGAATAAAATGTCATGTACAACCTTATAAATAACTTCTACATAAATGTGTATGTGAAAAAAATTGCTTATTGAAAGAACTGCATAAATATGTATTCCATAGAAAAATAACAATAAAACAGGAAGCCTGAAGACTGAATTGTTACTTGCATGAGACTTCTTATAGTAACTTTATTCATAGTCACAAATACTACAAGCTATCAACATGTATTTTAGTAAGTCAGTGGATTTAAAAAAAAAAACTATTAAATCTATATACTGGTACCCTTTAAAGTAGAGCTTCTCTGTGAATTCCTTCAGAAGCCAAAATGGTAAGAAATGAATAAGCAATTACAAGTAATTTGTATGGAAGACTCAAGTATTCTCAGACACAAAAAATATAACTGTTGATATGCCAAATAGCACAAGTCTAAAATAATACTAATATATAGTAAGAGAAGGGATAATATGACAAATATACAGCTTGCACCAAATATTTCCAATGAAGGAGATTGGTGGTACCATTTTCACAGCTTGGGGTACTGCTGCCTCTAGAATGGCTACTGCAAAACAAACACAGAATACTATTTTTGGTTTTGACTTTCTGTCATAAAAGTAAAAATTCTCTTTTGAGCATTTCTTTTGGTTAGCAAAAACAAGTACTAATGTAGGTCATTCATAAAAATGAGTGACATAACTTGAACTTTCAAAAGGTGGAGTATACCTGTTATGAAATACTGTTTAGCAATAAGAAGAATGACCTATAAAATAATGCAAAAATACAGCTAACTATTAAATTATTGATGATTATTTTAATAATCCAGTCTGAAAATGCTACATACTATGTGGTTCAATTTATATGACATTCTAAAAAGCAAAACTAAATTATATATATATAATTATAATTAGTGATTTTTAGAGGTTCTGGGAAAGGGCTAGAGGATCAAGTAGGTAAAGCACATGGCAATGAAAATACTCTGTAATCCTACCATAGTATTGGACATATAACACTGAAGCATTTGTCAAAATGTATATAAGTTTACAACACAAAGAGTAAGCCTTAAGGTATACAAATTTTAAATCATTAAGGAGGTAAGGAGATCCCAAGAACAAGTACAGTCTGTGACAAAAGATTCTGACTGTATTACAAATGTGTGAAATAAACTACTGAAGGCAGTAGACAAAATAAGTTGATGACCTAAATAATTTTAAAAAGGAATTAAAGACTGTAAAACCAAAGCTAAAGAAGCTATACTAAAGCATCCTACTCAGTACTCTGGCAAAATCTTTGTACTTTGTACTTTGTAAAATCTCTAATTTCCCAAGGGGTACAAGTTAATAATTTTGAAATCAAGAAATACACATACTATAACTGAACAATTAAATAAATGGAGAGTGGGTGATATAAGTCAGGTGATTTGTAGTAAAGGCAACAAACTAATAAATTGGGGGCTTAAATTAGATTTCAGACATTGTTTTAGATTTAAGATCTCAGTATAAACTCATGTTTAGCTTAATAGCTATACAAAAGGATACATATATAAATATTTAAATAAGTATAGATAGGTTAGGATACACATATACATATCCTTGCTCTGCTGAAAGTGTCTAGATTCAATGATACCTCAGTATGAGTGAGCACAAATATCATGCAGACTTTGGCTTCCATATAGCATTCTTTATCAAATGGGAGTATAAGAATTAGATATTAAAAGCAAGGGAGGGAAGAAGACAAATTTTTAAAACTTGAACAGCAATAGAAATAAATGTATTTATATTCCCTAGCTCTTTCACATAACTGTAGACTGAGATGTCCTATAAGCAAGGATACCCTAATAGAAATGAACAAAATGACAGTAAAGACCAATAAGAGGTAAAAAATATTTCTTGAGGAAAATTACTGATTCTAGGAGTGGGACAGGAGATATAACCAGAGGAGTCTGGCACCTTCTTTTTCTATTATCAGTAATAAAATGCTCACACATATAACCCAAGAAAGCAACTGTGATATAGTGGGAACAGTCAAACCAACACAAGTTTCACAATGAAAAAGCAGTAAAATTGGCATAATTTAAGCAAAAAAATATTATTTTTATTTATTTATACATATTAGCTTTACATATAGCATTGGATTGTAACCCAAAGTATAAAACTACATGGATCTATAATGGAATAAATCAACAGATAGGTAATCAATAAATAGAGGAAAATAAATAAAATTTCCTTGCTGAAGAATTCCAAATAAGTTACTTAATTACTCTGCCCTCAAGGAAGTATAGTATAGCTCCACACCTAGTAAATATAAACTACACATACTGACTTCCTTCCAGACAATATAATATGAAAAGAGGAAAAACAATTGGAATTTTACAGTGGCAAAAACTTGACAAATCCCACCTAGCTGAGTGATCAAAAATTAAAAACGACAAAAGACAAGTTGTTAGCAGGTAACCTATAGATTTGACAATAATGACAATTTATCTATATGAAATTCCTCCCCAAAATTCATAACCCAAGTCTAATGATAAAAATAGAATGTAACATCATTAAGAACTTTCTGTACTATCTTTGCAACTTGTATTCATAAGCATAAAACTACTCCTAAATAAAAATGTTATTTTTAACAGTCTTTTAAAAAAGTTATCTAACAATCACTGTTAGAAACCTTCCCAAATGACTTAAAAAATGAAAGTTTTCATAAATCCATGTTTAGGTTTATGAGGTAAATAGGATTATAATGTTAAATTTTGTATGTTTTTAATATATGAAATAATGTGTTTGAAGACATCTGCTTCTGACATTATGACTGACAATACGCTTTTCATATTAACTATGCAACGTATAGGAGATATACTATGAAGCGTTACTGATATTTCAGCAGATGGAGAAGTTCTCTAAGAATGATGTTTCTCTGTCTCTGTTTCTGTCTCTTTCTCTCTCACACACACGTACACACACACCCTTAGTTGAGATCAGAATCATTGCAAGTTTGAGTAACTTTAATGGACATACAAGAAGGATGGAGTGGTTCTGAGAGTTGATATTAATTGTGTAATTGCTATCAGATTACTGTACACTAAACCAGTGGGGATAAGTAAATAAGAAGACACTGGGACTTCATCATAGAACAAAGAACCTCGAGAGAGGACAAAGTAATGCCATGTGAGATGTCCTGACGTGGTTACTGGCAGCAGCATAAGAAAATGCTATCTAGAGAATTTTTAAAGCTGGGGAACTCCCATGGCTTAGAATCAAGAAATGAGCTCACAATCAATCATAAACCAACAAAAAAGACATTGTGTCACTATGAGTTAAATTCAGCACGAAAAACAAACAATAGGTTAGGGTGCCTGGTGATAGTTGGTTTTGAAATTTCGTAATATAGGACATAAAAGGGCTATAAAATTTTAACTTGGGAATAAATCTAACAAAAGAGGTGAAGGACCTCTACAAAGAAAACTACAAAACATTGCTAAAAGAAATAGAAGAAGATACAAAGAAATGGAAA
>JAGFMF010011725.1:2461485-2483834 GCA_019455555.1 Galemys pyrenaicus
GTGCACAAGGGACTGAGGTGATGGTGCACGGGTGAAATGGTGGTGGGTACCCCCTGGGAACTACAAATGATGTCAAATATAACTAATAATAAAAAAAAAGAAAAACAAACAAACAAAAAAGTCCAAACACTAACACAATATCACACCAAATAGAAACTGAAGAGGTAAGAATAAAAAAAGAAAATGCTCACACACAACGGATTCAACCAAATTTCTACAATGTTCTGATGTGATTTCTGGTATTGAAAAATCACAAACTGGAAGGAAAGAGGTAAGGAGAGAGAGACAGAGGAAGAAATCTTGTCTTCAAAATATTCCTCTACTAATTTCCTTTCCTTTTAGTAGGAAAAAAAAATACATGTTTGGAGAAAAGACTTATTTGAGTGCTAGAGCAGGGAAATTATAAAAAGAACATGGGATATCTGCTAGCACCAAAAAAGAAAGGAATTACTGAAAAATTCTATCAAAAGGCATGAGCCAGCTTATAGGGGTTCCTACTGAGATATGGAACAATTTGAGTTCTAAAAGAAAGCAATAAAAATAATACATTATAACTTATTGAATAAAATAAGAATCCAGAGTCCATGCTGACTTAGACAAGTGATCAATGGAAGAAGCCCTTCTTTTCCTAAAAGTAGAATTCCAGTTAAAAATTAAAGAAGAAATGTTAGAATTAGAAAATTATCAGTAAATGCTGCAACCATTGTGCAAAACTTTGCAGTTATTTGTTTTTTAGAGTGTAAAACTTTTATTAGGAGCATAATGTTATTATACACCATGACAGACAAAGCATCATTTCTGTGATGTTCCTTTCAGAAATGGAAACTGAACCTAATCATGAGAAACAAAATTGTAAGATACATTCAAAGGTGTCAAAGTCAAGAGTAGAAATGGTAAACTACTGCAGATTAAAATGAACTAAAGAGGTGTGACTTTCTTTTTAGTTGAGGTATTGATACCCTCATCAGGTTTTACAACAGTAGTTCACCCACCACAAACTCACCCATATTCTACCATATAGTCCATTGTGCTCCCTTTCTCTTTGTTTTTACCCCTATCCTATTCCCTTCCCCTTTTGCTACTTCAGTTCTCTAGCCAGGTAGCAAGAGTTAGTTTTTAAGTTTGTTTTTATCTGATTCTTCACTTACTGACTATATTTTCCAGTATTTATCTTTCCCTGACTTATTTAACTTAGCATTCTCCCTCCCAGTTCCATCCATGTTGCAGCAAGTGGCATGACTTTATCTTTTTTGAAAGTTGAATAATTCCATTGTGTAATGCACCACATCGTCTTGAGCCACTCTTCCATTTAGGGCACATAGATTGTTTCCTTAATTTAGTTATAGTAAACAGCACAGCAATAAAGTTGGGAGTGCAAGTTTCCTTTTGAATTAGTGTTTTTGATTTGTTTTTTACTATATGCCTGAGTGGAATTAATGGATTGAAAGGCAGATCCATTTTTAATGTTTTGAGACAACTCCATACTGCTTTCCATTAGGGCTGGGCCAGTTTGCATTCTCACCAGCAGTGCGGGAGGGTTCCCTGTACTACATACCCTTGCCAGTACGTGTTTATGGTTTTTTCAGTATGGGCCATCCTCACAGGTGTTAGGTAGTATCTCACTGTGGTCTTGATTTGTATTTCTTCAATAATAATAACATTGTGTCATTTATTTTGTTTTTGTATAGTTTTATGACTTGTCTGTATGTCTTCAAGATCAGTCCCTTGTCAGAAGTATTGTATGCAAATATTTTCTCCAATTCATTAGGGTGTCTTTTCATTTTAGTTATGGTTTCTTTTGCTATAGAGAAGTTCTTAGTTTGATGTACACCCAGCTGTTTATGTTCTTTTTTGTTGTTGTTGTTGCTAGGGAAGAATTCCTAAAGACATCACTAAAACTTATTTCATGAAATGTTTTGCTTATGTTTCCATCTTTGTATTTTATGGTTTCAGTCTTTACATCCCAATCTTTGATCCATTCATAATTTTTTATATATGGTGTGATCGGTATAGTTTCATTCTTTTTGCATGCAGCTACACAATTTTCCCAACACTATTTAGTGAAGAGGCTATCCTTGTTCCAGGATATGTTTTTGACTCCTCCATCATGTATTAACTGTCCATATATGTATGGGTTTATTTCTGGGTTCTCAATTTTATTCTATTGGCCTGTGTATAGGTTTTTGTTCCAGTACAAGGCTGTTTTAATTACTATGAATTTATAATTTGACACATGGAAGTGTGATTACTCCATTCTCTTTCTTTTTTTTCAAGAGTGTTTTAGCTATTTGTGGTTCCATGTGAATTTCAATACTGTTTATTCCAGTTCCTTGAAAAGTGCCATTGATGTTTTTATTGGGATTATTTTGAATGTGTATATTGCCTTGGATAGGATGGCCATTTAACAATATTGAGTCTTCCTAATGAGTGGGTAATATTTTTCCATTTCTTTGTCTTCTATTTCTTTCAGCAATGTATTATAGTTGTCCTTGTATAGATCTTTTATCACCTTTGTGGGGTTTGCTCCTAGGAACTCATTATTTTCAGGGTAATTGTCTGTGGGGTCACTTAACTTCTCTTCTATCTCAGTGCTTGTATATAGAAAGGTGACTGATTTATATGTTTTGATTTTATACTGTGCCACAAGCTAATTTATTATTTTGATTAGTTTTTCCATGGATCTTGAGCATACTCTATGTGTATTATCATGTCATCCCCAGACAATAGTTTTTCTTCTTCTTTCCAAATTTGGATTTATTTTATATCTTATTCTTGTCTAATTGCTCTAGCAGGAATTTCCAATAATATGTTGAATAGCAAAAGCAAGAGTGGACATCCTTGTCTTCTACCTGATCTTAGTAGAAAAGCTTTCATGTTTTAAGAGATTTCCCTGCTTTATTTCCATGGCTGATTTCTAGCTTGATACCTTTATGGTCTGAGAAGATACTAGGTATAATGTCAATCACTGTGAATTTGTTGATATTTCTTTTGTGTCCCAGAATGTGTTTTATTTTAGGGAATGTCCTGTGCACATGAAAAAAAAAGTGTATTCTACTTTTTAGGGGTGCAGTGTCCTATAAATATCTATGAGGTCTAATTCTCTATTCAAGGTTATTTTACTCCTATTTATTTTCTGTTCAGTTTATATATTCATTGGTAAGAGTAAGGTGCAGCAGACTCCTACCACAAATGTGCTTTTTCCAATATTTGTTTTTACAGTTGATAGTAATTGCCTAATTTATTGTGGTGCATCTTCATTTGATGCATATACATTAATGAGTGTTATGTCTTATTAGTGTGTTGTTCCCTTAATCATTATATAGTGCCCTTCGCTGTATCTTGCCACTTTTTTTAACTGGAAATCTAGTTTGCTGATAAAAGTATGACTGGCCCTTTCTTTTTAAAGTCCTGTTTGCTTGTAGAATTATTTCCCAACCCTTTACTTTGAGCTTATGTTTATTTTTGGAATTTGGTTTGTCTCTTGGAGAAAGCAGAAATTTGGATTCTGTTTTCTGATCCAATTAGTTACTCTGTCTTTTAACTGGTGACTATAGTCTTTTTAAGTGTAAAGTAATTATTGATATATGATGGTCTGTTAATGTCATTTTATTCTTAACTTTTGTGGGCCAGTCTATTTCTTAAATCTGTTCTTTGTATATGTTCCTCTCTTCAGTTTCAATGTGTAAGCAAGCTCCTTTCAACATCCCTTGGAAAGGCAGCTTAGTGTTTGCAAACTCCTAGAGTTTCTCTGTCTGAAAAGGCTTTTATTTCTCTCTCATACCTGAAGAAGAGTCTTGCATGACACAGTGTTCTCAGCTAGCAGTTCTTCCTCTTTAAGTATTTGGAGCACACCATTCCACTCTCTCCTGCTCATAGCGTTTCTTCAAAGAAGTCTGGTGTTAGCTTGATCAGGATACCTTTATAGGTATTCTGCTTCTTTCCCCTTGCCAATATTCAATATTTCAATATTGCCCTGGATTGCTGTATTTTCTTTATCTAAGCACTCGGGATCTTTTAGCTTCCTGAATTTATGTTTATTTCCTTCTCTAGGTTGGGGAAGTTTTCCTCCATTATTTCTTAAACATACATTATGTTCCTTTCTATCTCTCTCACCCCTCTCATATTCCCATTACTCTTATGTTTCCTTTTCTCATGGAGTCAGATAATTATTAGAGTGTTTCTTCATTTTTTTAACTTAGTTTCTCTCATTTCCTCTCTGCCATGGTGCTTTGTATATCTGCATCTTTATTTACATTGACTTACTGTTCCACTTGAGCTATTCTGCTTCTGTGACATTTTCCTGATTTTTCATTTTCTGTATTTCTCTTTTTAAATCCTGAAACTCTACTTTCTTATTTAGAGCCTCATTTTCTGCCTTCAATACATTAATTTTAATTCTAAGTACATTTGTTTACATTCATTTTTTTTCTGAGTCTTCTTCCATTTCTTTGAACTTCTGTATCAATCAATTCTAAACTATATCTGATAGGGAAAACAGCCCCCATAAATTTGGGTTCTAGGTATCTGTTCTCCCTCTGTGTTGCACTGTTCCCTTTAGGACTCATGTTCCTGTTAATTGGGTTTTCCCTTCCCCCCAGCTTTGGAGACCAGCTTCTTGTACAGCAGATTTCCTCAGGACATAACTCCTCCCTCTTCACTGGTCAGAGTCTCCCCTATCTGGACAAGCAGCTTGCAGTCTCTCTTGGGAAATGGTGAAGCCTCTGGATTTGGCACCCTCCTCAACAAGTTACTGGAGTCTCATCAGTATGTGGGTGATTGCAGGGTCCCATAAAATTGCACCAGTTCTTAGCAGGTGCAGGCAGGCACTGGCCTGGTCTCACAGTTCTCAGCATGTACATGTGAGCACTGGTAGGATCACGTGTGAAGTCACAATACCTCTGCCAGTCTGGGCAGTGCTAGAGGGTTCTCACAGAGAGGTGTAACAAATGTAATGTGTGACCTAGATAGATACTGAACTGGAGAAATAAAGGTTAAAAGATAATTTGGAGACAACTGCTGAAACTAATCATGGACTATTCATTAGGTAATAGTATTGTAGCAATGTTAAATTTCTGATTCTCATAACTACTATTTTTAGAAAGGAATATTCCTGTTTTTAGGAAATATACATTGAAGTATTTAGTGATTAAAACAAGTGATTTTGCCAACTCACACTCAAATGGGTTCCTAATAATATACATGTTTGTCTGTATGTATATATGTATATGTGTATTTATAATGTGAATGTATATGTACATACAGATACAGAGAGAAAAAGAGTGACACATAGAGATTGAGAGAGTAAGTTAAAAGGGGAAAATGTAAACAATCTGGGTAAAGTGAATCGGTTTTATCCTGCTATCAAGAAGTAGAACTTACCTCTGAAATCTTTTGTAAACCAAAAGGCAAAAAGCAAAGAAGGCATTACCATTAATTGATTTGGAGATATTTCTGAGCATTCCCACACACACAAAGATGTTACCTATCAAGTTATACCAAATACCACCTAAGGGGGTGTAGCTCAAGGGCAGAGCATTTGACTGCAAATAGCACCTAAGACCTAAAAGAGCACTATATAGTAAGAGCAGGAATGACATGATAAGTACACAACCTTCATAAAGTAACTCCCAGAAAAGGATTTTGGTGGGGTCATTTGGCTTCTCAGGGTGCACACTGTATCTATAATGTCTCACAAAAACAAACACTGAATGCTATTGTTGCTTTTTGCCTTTTGTTATAAAAGCAAAAATTATCCTTGGGTTTCTTTTGGTTAGCAAAAATAGATACTAAGGGTGGTTTTTATAAAAGCAAAGTGACTTAATGGGAACTTTCAAAAAGTGGAAAATACCTTAGACAGGTGTTCTTTGACTATTCTTGCAACATTTCCATAAGTTTGAAATTATACCCACATATAAAGTTTTAAAAACAGTAACATGACTAAGATACTAGCCTAAGGATGTAATTGAAAAATTTCTGGTAACATTTGTAAGAAATATCTAGAAGAAACAGACCCTAAGAGAATAACAAAGAATAAAGTACAGAATGTGATGGAAGAAATGGAAGTCAGTAGAGTATACTTTAAGTACATAATAACCTCTAAGGTAAAGTCAGATGCACAGGACCTCACTCTGGTACTTATTAAATGTGTGACCTTTGCAAGTTACTTAACTTCTCTAAACCTTAGTTTCTTCCCCTAAAAAATTTACATATGTAAGTACTTCAAACAGTAAACATACTTAATGAACTTTAGTTATTGTACTTTTGATTACTACATTATCTTTGACCAATGCTGTGTACACAGGAGGTATCATTAAATGTGGAAATATGAACACAGAACATGCCCAGCTAGGAATCATTTCTTCCCAAAGAATAAAGAGTTCATATATTCAGAGGAATAATGTAGAGTTAATATTCAAGGAGTCAGAAAATTGTCATTTAAAAGTTTTTTTTTAAAGTAGCTAATGAGCAGCCTTTCTTCTGCCCACCTGTCCTTTTGCAGGTGTTCCTGTTTGCCCTCCTCTCTTGCAACAGCTCTCCTGCCCATCTGTGACTATGTGGGCACTTCACTTTAGGAATCTAGTCCCTTGCAAAGGGGAAGAGCATTCTCCTCCCAAGGCTCCCAGCCTATAACTATGCAGGCTGATCTTTTAATAAACCTATTTCTCTTGGGGACAGCTCTTTCTGCCTCCTTGTGTCTATGCAAGTGTCCTTTATTCTTCTCTCCCTTTTTCCCTTGTAAACCTGCCCTTTCAATATATAAAAATAAATGAATAACTAAATAAAAGTAGCCAATGAAACAAAATTTAATGGAATGCAATAAGATGTTCATAAAGCAATACACAGCAATTTTTATCTCAAGAATGTTTTTAATATTTCAATCTCTAAAACAAACTTTAATTCAAAATATCTCTTTGATGATATGTACTTATAAAGAGAGATCCTTCTTTGAGCATTTACATCACTCAGTTAAACCCCTAAAGTTCCATTAGGCATAATACCTAGCAAGTTATAGGGAAAAAAAAAAGTGTGTAGATTTTAGTGTCAAAAGCAAGCACTAAATTAACTCAAGACGTTGTTCATACAAATTAACTACCTTCTACAAGGTATAAGGTAGGATCCCCCTCTCAGATTTAGTCACCGGAGTGCACACACTATGATATCATCCATAGTCTGCAACCAAATCCACTGTGTTCCCTTTTCTCTTTGTCCTCCCACCCACCACCACTTCACCCTCTAGATACTTCTGAAGTTCCATAGTCAATGTTCATGGGTTAGTTAGTTTGTTTGTTTTTCTTGTTTAAACATCTGTTTTAGTACTGCTGAATGACTGTCCTATGGATCAGCAGGGTTTTTCTTTTCTTTCACACAGGATTCAGATGGTGTGATTAATGAGTTGAACTGCTTGGAGGACCCTAACAGATGCTGCTAACTTTTTTTAATACCATATGAATGCTTAGGCATTCTACTGAGAAAATTTTTAGTAGTGAAGAACTGTCTGTTTAGGTACCTGGCTACATTAAACATGCATTTTTGCTGAGGAAATCCACTTTCACTTTCAAGGGTTAATGTTTAAGCTTGTCATTATCTGACCATTAGTTTGATGTTCTATATTCCACATCTAAGTGACACATTACAATATTTATCTCCTTCTCACTTATTTCACTTACATTGTTATAGCTATTTCAGACATGCAAAAACTAAGTCTTGCTCAAGGTCACCACACTTGGTAGCAGTGAGGTTCAGATTGCAAGCCATATTTGACACTAAAACCTACACTCTTTTAGATGTTAGTAGAACATTAGGGGTTAACTGAATAATATCAACTTAAGACAAGAGTATCTCATTGTAAATGCATGACTAGAATATCATTTAGGAAATTCATCAGATCACCAGATGGAAGGAAAATGAAACCTAAAGAACTCTTTCAAAACTTTCCAATGCCTGTTACCAAGAATACTTTAACTAATCTCAACTGCACAGTGCTTAGCAGAAGCTATTTTGTTTCTTTCTCCATCAGCGAAAACTCAAACGGAATGAGTTTGGGCTCCAGGGACCATATCTTCCTAGCAAAAGATTGCCACAGGGAGGCAAGAAAACTTCTGTATAGAGATAGCTACAGATTGTCAGCAGAGTTAAGCTTGGAGACAATTAAATGTTAAAAAGAGGTTCTTACAAATGACTTTTTTCCACATCAACAACTTCTCAGTTTCACTTTACACATGCCATGAACACAGGATATCCAATAAATAACAATAATACTGTAAATAATTTGTCCCTGTGGAATTGGAACTAGCTATAATAGAAAATAAGAAGCAGAAGAGAAAAGGATGGCAAGATAAGAACGAACTACAAAAGCAGATTTTGGGGAAATTTTTACTCACATAACTATAGATTTACTTCATACTCTGTTTAATGGTGATTTTATGAATTTCATAATCCAATTTAACCAATTCAGATGAGGCATTCAGTCTACAGGGGGAAGTTATTCACAGAAATATGTATAAGTAGAAACAGAATTCTGTCTCTAAAATGCAAGAAGACAAAGTCCATCTCTTAGTATAAAAGAATTCATAACAACTTACAAATTTTTTTGAATTTTTCTTTTTTCTTTACTTTTTTATTATTTTTGACATAGAGTTCAAAATCAGAAGACAAGACTGTATAGACTTTTATTCGTCAATATCACTCCTTTCTGATATAATACAAAGTGAAATACTGTTTCTTTGACAGATTAAATAACTAAGGTCAACTACCACTTGAGAAAAGTGTCACATTCCACTGCTCCAAAAGGATTGATTTAAATGGCATTCTGTAATCACTTCATTTGGAGTTGATCCAAGAAGTGACAGCAGATGGCTAAGCTCAAAAAGAATGGTGTTCTCATGTACAGTGTATCAAATTATTTAAGAAATTAATGTCATATTTTAAAAATTACTAAAAATATATTCTTATAAAACTTATGGTAGAATTTTATTATACTTGGTAATTTTCATTTTATATTATTATATATGTGTGACATATTGCATATATATTACATTTACAATATAAAATTATATAAATATAATTATCATATGCATATCATTATAGCATAGATATAATCATATCCATTATATTAAGTTTATGATCTGTGCTAAGTAATACATTAAGACAAGCTGTCCTAAATAAAAATGTAGCTTAATAAAACATATAGGGTTTGAACATCTCACCTCCTGTCCCAATCTCCCCCAGTAACTAAAGGATTTACTTAAAATTATATGTCCAAATGCAAAAATATAAATTAAAAAAGTTACCCTATGTATTTAAGTTATATTGATTAAAAAAATATTATCTTTTGTTCTTAAGCAGAGTGGAAAACCAACCAGGAGATGACTGATTTTAATGGCACAGAAACTAACCAAATCATGCTAGTCCACCAGTGTTACAGAAAGCTTTGTTTTCCTCTCTTGGACTATCTAATGTACAATAATCTTGAACTTATGGAAAGCTATAGTCACATAGATTTTTCAAAAAATTGAAAAAAGAACACTTCCAAACATATTTTATGAAGACAACATTACTCTAATACCAAAACCAAACAAAGACAACACACAGACACACACACACGAACTGCAGACCAATTTCTCCAATGAACACAGATGCAATTACAGTCTATGTCACATAAGCTACAGTTACATAACTACAGACTACAGAGCCAAACCAGAAAGCCATCCTGCCTATTCCTAGACAGGGAAACTTCATGCATCTCTCTTCCCATTTTTCTCCTCCTTTTACTTTCCCTTCCATTCCCTTTCTGGAAAATTCCATTCTAAAGCCATTTGAGAAAGTAGAACAATGCCTATTCCAGTAGTGAAAGATTGGGAAAGGAGCACTGAAAGTTCAGAGCAGGGTGCCAAAACTCACAAAAAGTGATGAAGCATCTACGTGAGAAAGTGACCCTGAGCAGAATTACAGAGTCTGACGATATGAGGAAAGAATTCTCACAAAATCTGCCTGTTACAACCCAACAGCTTAAATAGGTTGAAGAGGACCAAGCAGGTTATACATTGTTTCAGCATTGGGAATACAGTCTGTAAAGTATGAGGAGGACACAAATGCTGTAACAAAGATACTGCTTTCTTACAACTAAATAGGATTAGAAGTTCATTTATGTAGAGATGTAACCTAATGGAGCTGTGAGAATATGAGTTTGATTAAAAAGGGCAACTGTGTTAGGGTGTCAATGTTAAGATTGGTTACATGTGAGAAGACTGATCAAAGAAGTAAATAAAATAAGGATAGTGAGAATCTAATAGAAAAGGAGTCAAATTCCTTTTATGTCCTTCCCTTATCTAATTACTCTACCTAGGATTTCTTATACTGTGTTTAATATTAGTAGTGAGAGTAGACATCCTTGTCCTGTACCATTTTTAGTGAAAAAGTGTTCAGTTTTTCACCACTGATAATGATGTTAGCTGTGAATTTGTTGTAAATGACTTTTAAGTCATGTTCTATTAATATTACCAGTTTTTCAAGGGTTTTCATCATAAATAGATTTTGAATTTTATCAAATGTTTTCTCAATATCTATTGACATAATCTTACAGTTTTTATCTTTCTTCTTATTGATATGATGAATTATACTGATTGATTTTCAGATTTTGAACCACACTTGTGTCCCTGGTATGAATGCTATTTGGTCATGGTGCATGATCCTTTGAATGCATTGGTAGATTTGCTAGGATTGTATTGAGAAATTTTGCATCTGTGTTCATTAGAGAAATTGGTCTGTAGTTTGTGTGTGTGTTGTCTTTGTTTGGTTTTGGTAATGTATTATTTGGTTTTGGTTTAGAGTAATGTATTCATAAAATATGTTCGGAAATGTTCCTTCTTCAATTTTTCGGAAGAGTTAGACTGTGATAGGTATTAGTTCATTTTTGAATGTTTGGTATATTTCACTTGTGAAGCCATCTGGTCCTGGACTTTTGTTATTTGGGATATTTTTGATTACTGCTTCAGTTTCCTTGCTTATGATTGGTTTGTTCAAGATTTCTATTTCTTCCCTATTCAGTTTTGGAAGCTTGTATAATTCTAAGAATGTATCCCTCTCTTCTAGGTTACTGAAATTGTTAGCATATAAATGTTGATAATAGTCTCTAATTATCCTCTGAATTTCTGCAACTTTGGTTGTAATTTTCTCTCTTTCATTTTTATTCTATTTGAGATTTTTATTTTCTTGTTGAGCCTTGCTAAAGGTTTGTATATTTTGTTTATTTTTCAAAGAACAAGTTTTTTGGTTTTGACCATCTTTTTTACTACCTTTTTAAAAATTTCTATTTCATTTATTTCTGCTTTGATTTTATTTCTGTTCTTCTAGGGACTTTTGAACTTGTTTGTTCTTTTTCAAATTCCTCAAGATGAGAAAAAAAAAAGTTGTTTATTTGAGCTCTTTCTTGTATCTCTATATGAGCCTGCATTCCTATTTATTTCCATCTTAGTACTGCTCTTGTTGTATCCCATAAGTTTTGGAATGGTGTGTCCACTTTATCATTTGTCTCAAGGTAATTTTTGAAATATGGAACTAGAACAAATACAGTAAACTACATAGAATTGGAAATAGCAGCATGAACTCATGGCTTTCAATAAGTGTAGATATTAATATATCATAAATGTGCATTTGTATAAAGATACACACAAAAAAAGATTAATTTCACAGTAAAGAACACTAGAACCTGAAATACAACCTCAATCAAGAATTTAATCTTGGTTCCACTAACTTGAGGGAGTCCCATTTTATGTCTGTTTCCTCTTCCCTCATAGACTTTTTCTTTCTCTAAACAAAAAAAAAAAATTTCAATCTTAGGATACTTGATGTGAAGTAATAGAAAGAACAAAGCCTCACTTTTGTGATAATCATAACTTCAGAAGGTTCAAAGTCAGAAAAAAGCAGGAAAAGGCTGATGAACCACCCCAAAATTTAAAAAACACATGACAACAAAAGGTGGCATGCAGTCTAAAATGAACTCTTTGCTATAAAAACCACTTTTGGGGGGCATTTAATCTCCTGATTTTGATAAATAGATTATAAGTCATGTGGGGAAATATTCTTGATTCCAGAAAATATACATCAATGAATTAGGAGGAATGAGAACAACAGGTTGACATCTCTCAAATGATTCAAGAAATAAAAATTTTTGGAAGAAAAATTTTGTATTGTACTTTCAGGTTTGCTTCAAGAATTTTACATGCCTTAAAAATACTAGAATTTATTTTTAATAAAAAAATTAAATTGAATCTAGGAAAAGGAAGATCTAAATTCTTACTGGTTGTCTAGATGAAGACTCTCATTACCCAACTTTTTAACTTAAATAATGTATTTTTGTGTTGGTAACAAACATAAGTACTGCTATGTATCTCATTTATCATTACCAACAATCCCATGAGATAGGCACTATCATTTTACCCACTTTAAAAAGGGGAAACTTAAAAAGAGATCAATTTAGATGTTTGCCCAGTTTGCTTACACGGTAACTCTTTAAGTTAGGATATCTAACTCCAAAACTTTCAATCTGAACTATTGCAAACTGACTTTTTATCTAGAGTAATTGCTGTATTTTCTTTATTTTGTTCTGGGTTTATGGGGATTTCATTTAATTATTTTGTTTTTCTTTTCATCTAAAATTATTATAGAAAATGACTCAGCAGTTCCACCTCAAAGGTTCTTTCTCCCTGATGCCTCTTTCACCGAAAGTCATTTCTCCCTTCCTCCCTTTTATTGCCTTTCCACTTTATATTTATCTGATGATTCTTATAGACTGAAGTCACTGATACATGTTTTATCCCTATAAATACAATCTTTGCAAAGTTAAAAGTAAATCACACTCCACTCGGTATGGCTTATAAACAGTGGTTGTCAAATTTAATTACATATAACAAAATCACCTAAAGAGATGATCCAAAAACAGGTCACCAGGCCATACCACAGAGTTTCTGTTTCAGCAGTTTTAGGGTACCCAAAATGTATCTTTCTAAAATATCCATTAGAAGTTGATGTTGCTGGTCCAGAGAGCAGACTGTGAGAACCACTGCTGTATAGAATTTATCAGTGTTTTGACAAAGTATTTCTATAGTGTTTTAGGATTTCAAAACAATAATACATACATTATCTTCTTTGAATAAAATATACCCAAATAGGATATATCCTATCTATACTATAGACCATCTAACATTATATGGTAACAATCAATTTGTTGGGTAGTCTCCCCCACCTTTCATTAATTCACTATTTCATTCAACAAACATTTATTAAATGTGTATGATGGTCATGACATTGGAAATTACAATAGTAAATAAAACAGAATGATTCCTGGTCTGATAAAAACTAAGCCTAGAGATTTAAAAAAAAAAAAAGGAAACTAACCAAGAGAAAACATTTCTCTGCAAAGAAACAAAATATTTATTATTGTGGTACCACAATGATATTACACTATAATAGGTGAATCAAAAACCCATGGGCTTTTAGAATGAAATCTGGAATAGGTTCCTATAAATAGAGGGAAAGAAAGACCAAAGAGCGAATCAGACCACACACAGATTGGTAGATGAGTTTTAATCAGCAAGGATACTAACTTAAGAGGCTTATCTTGGGTGGTTATCAGACAAGTACATGGCTATAGCTGCTTATCAGAATCTGATAAGTTTACATAGAGGCCTTACCTAGTTTGAGTCGCACATACTGTCTAGAGCTTTCGATAACACATTACTATCTCAAGGTTATGTCCCTGAGGCAATTTCTCAAATTGGGATGGCAAGTTGAATGCACATTCCAAGGACAAGTGAGGGAATGAGGAACCATCAATTTTCCAGGTGCAGCTCACAGTCAAGTAGCAGTCACATCTTTTCAAATTACTTTCTCCAATAATAGATTAAGAACAGAAGTATTTTTACTCTGAAATATTTGGTGTCTAAACTAATCTTCAAAGATGTGTATATCTGAAAACATGGCACTGTCCCTCCAATTCTTCAGGGGGAAATACTTGGAGTATCTAAAGGAGAAAGTTAACAGACAAGCAGAATGAAAGGAGATAGGAAACCAATAATAGAGACAGCCTATGCCTGTCAACAGTGCAATCTATATGAACAAATAAATGGAAAAGGAAAACAAGGATTTTACAACTTCCTTGGGGAATCCACATACATTATATGGGGACCATACTGTCCAAAAGTAAAATTTTCTTTCTGTATATATTATGGATACATATAATGATTTGAGGTTGTTGTAAGCTGTTGCTTTGGAATCATGATTTCCAGGTTAAAAAAATTGTAAAGTGTAATAAGAACACATGATAGTTTATTTCCCAAAGTAGGGACAACGTCCAACTGAGAACTAAGAGTAAATAGGTATTTTCAGGCATGGGAATTTGGGGATGAAGAAGTGGAGGGTTAGTGAATGAGCAAAAACTTAAGGTAAGGGAAGTTGTAGCAAAGATACTAGAGAAATCTAAGAGAGAGTGGCTTGAGATGTTGTTGGGAAGACAGGCATGTACACTGTAGTATTCTGTACCTGACTTTTAAGAGCTTGAGAAGAGACATCATGTCATTATATTTTGATATCAAGATAGCCAGGAAGATAGCATATGATCACTAAATGTGGAATTAGAGAATCAACAAGTGAATAGATGGATATGTGCTTTAATGCATGAATGAGAAAAGAGTATACATGCTGCAAAATACAGGCATAAAATTGCGTGGTACAATCTGGAAACAAAACATTGAATGGATGATATGAAAAAGAAAATAAGCCTGTGAGTCTGAATCATGCAGTTTTGCTCAAACAATAAAAAGACTAAAAAAAACATCTTATTAACTTTTCACCATACAGATGAACAAACTGGGGCTGGTGAATTAAGGTGAATTCGAGAATACAAAGCTAGTAGTGACTAAATCAAAACTTGAATCTCCTCATTCCTAAAGAAGCTTTTTACTAAAAATATGATTTGTTCTATACCTAGAAGCATAAGAATAAGACTCTAACAGTCATTACAAAGGCAGATGCCAGCACATGACAACCGTTTCCCGAAAGGAGGCCCAGCAAGTAGCAGCTGCCACAGTTTTCCAGTTGGAGTTTTAGAACTTAGTTTTAGGCTACAAGAAAAAACACTCATCCCTCCCTGTCACCAAATTGATTTACTTATTTTTTTAACCAGGGTTACTATTTCCTTTTCTAGCTTAGTTTAAGAGATTAATACAATTGATATAAATGGTACACTAGAAACACTCAGCACAAAATGGCTCTTGAGAGCACTTGGGGTCAGGCTCATGGGAAGAAATCTCTCCCAGCAGCTGCAATAACTGCCTATAACTCACAGGAGGTTAAAGTCAATAGAATTCTGAAGGGCTGACTCCACATTCTGTTCTTCTTCAGGTAACTACCATTTGTCAGAAATTTGAACAGATTCTATGCAGACATCACAAATGTAGGTTTTGTCCTAAGTGACCTTTGTTGGATCTACTTTATTTTCAACCTTCTTTTTCTCTGCTGCCCAAAATCACTAATAATTCTATTACATAAAGAAACCCATATATTTTACTCATTTAAGCATCATGCATTATTAATCAAAGTGTTAGAACATGTCCCCCTTTTTTTCTGTATCCCTTGTACTGCTCAAGCAACACAGTAGATACAAGCTATTGCATTCTCTGTTGGAAAATGTCCAACGCCTGTCTGGCCTACCTTTCCCTTCTTAAATGATTACTACCCAAAAGCTATTCCAGTCTGTCTGGTGATTGCTGAGCACCTGATCCAAGATCAGACTATTGTTAGACTAGCCAGTAGGCTATAAAATGGCCTGATATAAGAACCTTACAAAAGTGATGATAGGCTAAACTAATCACATCCTTCAGAAGTTTTAAAAAGGGCAAGAAAAGTCAGTTAACATAATAATAGAAGCTGAACTACAGCACTTCATTTAGTATAGTGGTAGCAATTAAAGTTGGAAGCATTTGCTGCCAAGGTTATCACAAGAAAACCTAGTAATTAATAACAAGAAAACAATCCTGATAATAAAAACTTTTGGAGTCTTCATTATGTTCTAGACATAATAATAAATTCACATGCATTTTTCCACCTAAACCTTGCAACTACCTATGAAGTAGGTTCTATTATTAACTTCACTTCATATATGAGAAAACTGGGGCAAAGAGAAGTTAAAGTTACTTTTCTGCTATTGGAATTGGATTGAGAGTTTCCATTCCAAAGGATTCTATGCCAAATTTATTTGATTTTAGAATTTCTCATAAAGTATTTGAGGGCTCTGTCTTCTTTACTTACACTTCAATTTGTACAGCAAGTCCTTACTACTAAAGGAATACAACCCAGAGAGGGTGGAGCTCTGGACAATAATGTTCAGGGTTAATTTTGGAGTACCAAGGTCTAGAATTATGTTTTTCAATTTTTCAAATGCTTCCCATTGAGATTTGTGTTAATCACACTCCATATCAGTTTAATCATCCTTCTTAATTTTGATCAAGGGAGATGGTAATAATAGTAACGGGGAGAAAGAAGAACATTAGAATATGGAGACATGTGTAAATATCTTGGTCGGTGAGATTCAATAAATATTTATTCAGTGATAACTATATACATGGGAACCTATGTGTGCCCCCATCTATCAACTTATTTATTGATATCAGTCACAGTGAACACTCAGCTACCACCTCCATCCTGTGGGAATGGCCCATATAAAAAAGAACAGTTAACAAATGTTGGCAAGATCACAGTGAAAAGGAAACTCTCATCCACTGTTTGTGGGAGTGGAAGTTGGTACAGTCCCTGTGGTACCAATAGAATATTATACAGTTGTGAAGAAAGATGAAGTGGTGGTATTTGGCACAATATGAATAGGGCTTGGCATGGTTATGTTGAGTGAAATCAGACAAACAATGAAAGACAGGTATTGGTTTCACTCACTGAGGAATATAAATACAAAAAAAATTACACACAAACAATAGAAGAATTAAAAATTTGAGCTTGACAAAAAAGAAGATAATGGTTATTAGGAAGAATAGGGACTGGGAGGAAGGGGTAGGGAAGGAGACAAATGGTATATGGGCATGGGTAGTTTGGTGGCGGCAATAAAAAATGATTAATAAATAAATACATGGCTCCAGAGACCAGGACTTCTGGTCCACAGTTCCAACAGGGAAGGTACATTTTTTATTCTGGTTCTGCCATGGAAAAGTATCTCCCAAACATCTGGACTTTCTCAACTAACCCACCCAGACTGGTTCTGACTAGTGGCTTTCTGCAAGGAATCCTGGAGGGCAGTGTGGTCTAGAATATCTAGCTCCTGATTCAGAGCCTGCGAATTGGAAAATAAATGAATTGCTTCCTCTTGACCAGAGAGAAACAGGTAAATTTTCCAGGTATAACCTGGTCAGTTTCCAGGACTTAATAAATCATTATACAAACTAGCTTACTCAGTGTTTTCAAAAAAAATATTTTGTTCAGGGTTGGGATCAGAATCCTGTCAAACATAATCTTAGAAAAGGAAGGAAGTGGGAGGGAGGGAAAAAAGGAGAGAGGAAGGAAAGGAGAAAGTCTAGGGAAAAAAAGGATAGAGGGAGGGACGGAGGGAACTCTAGTTATCAGATGCATCAGATCCCACAAGCATCATATTAGAGAATAATACATTTTCAGGGAACACAATTTTAAAACTGGAAAACCAGGTAACAGAGCCCAATTATTCAAGTCCAATAGCATTGTTCATTTATTATTTATTATGTGTGAAACAATATATAATGTGTAGACAAGGAGAAGACATATGTGCTGCACTCAAGTTATTTGCAGTATCTATGAAAAGACTAGACCTAAATTTAGAAACTAATTTAAGAAAACCACAAAAACAAAAACAAAAATCTGGGAAATAAGGTAAACCTAATTTTGAGAAAATGCACAGCAAAAAATAACTTTAAGTTCCAAGAGTGCATTTAACACAACTCAGTATAGGAAAAGATTTAATACAAACACCATTGAGCAAAACAGGTAAGAATAGTCAACCCAAGCCTCTCTGGTTGTGCAAGGGGTTAATTCTCAACATGAGTTCCATCCCAGACAGGAAGCTGAACCACATGGCACAGCAGATCAATTCTATCTTGCCTGCTGCTCCCCTCAGCAGTGTATTTCAGCAGATATACCTATTGTGCTCCCCATTTTGTCTCTGGTGAATCCTCTCACATACACACACACCCCTCCGGCCTACATCTCAGCTCTTATATGCATAAAAAAATAAATCTTTTCTTAGATATACAAAGAACTCACAAGACTCAAGAAAAATAAAGTAAAAAACCCAATCAAAAAATGGGCAGAAGAACTTAAAAGACACTTCTCCGAAGAGGACATACACATGGCTAATAGACACATGAGAAAATGCTCAACATCCCTCTTAGTCAGGGAAATGCAAATCAAGACCACAATGAGGTACCACCTCACACCGGTAAGAATGGCACACATTGTTGGTCATGTGTATGTCCTCTTTAGGGAAGTGTCTTTTAAGTTCTGCCCATTTTTTTATTGGGATTTTCACTTTGTTTTTCTTGAGTCTTGTAAGTTCTTTGTATATCTTTGTGATCAGACCCTTGATCTGAAAAGATTTTTTTTTCCCAGTAAGTGGGGTTTCTCTTTATTTAATGTTTCCTTTGCTGTACGAAGCTTTTTGTAGTAGTCCCAGCTGTTTATCTTCTCTTTCATTTTTATTGCTTTAGGAAATGCATCTTTAAAGGTGTTACTGAGATGTATGTCTTGTAATGTTTTACCTATGTTTTCTTCTATATATTTTATGGTTTGGGGATCTTATATTCAGTTCTTTTATCTATTTTGAGTTGATTTTTGTACAAGGTGTGAGCTAGTGGTCCAGTTTTATTTTTTTGCATGTGGTGAACCAGTTTTGCCAGCACCATTAAATAAATAAAATCTTAAAAAAATAATTAGTTAACCAACCAATGAACTTGGCAACATGGTAGTCATCACTGACCTTAATTGCAGCAGCATCAGTGAAGTATTGAAGATGAAGTGATTTATTAACCGGTGGAATTTATTCAATACGTAAACATTTTATTTCATATGTGTTTTTTATCTCTCTTTCCCCTATTAGAATGTAAGCTCCATGAGGGAAAAATCTTTCAGTAAGACTCAACCAGAGTCAAACACAGTAGATGGAATTTAGATTTTCAGTAAATGTTTGTTGAATGATTGAATAGCTATTTATTATACAAAGTATGGGGGGGGTAGGGTGAGGATTACAAAAAATAACACATAGCCTCCATCTTAAAGAAATTTACAATATAGTTACATACATATATAATTCATAAACAACCAACTCATTGTTTTTCAAAATAAAGTGATGTATTTTGTAAGAAAAAAACTGCAATGAAAAACTATCATGTTGGTAAAACATTATATTATAGAGTCATCTAAGAGTGTAAAGACATAATAAAACTAGGTATAAACTGTGCTTCTAGATCATATACAACTACAAAATTGAAATTACAAAATTCAATAAATCAAAACTACACAACCAATAAACTTCAAATTAACATGAATGAGATCAATTGTAACATTTTGCTGAAACCAAGTTGCTACTTCCAACATAAAAATACTATACTATTCCCTGCCAGAATTTTAGCTAATATATTATTGTTCAAGTATATTTATGCCATCCTCCCCACTTACATAGATGTTTGGCTTGGATCTCTGACTTGCCTTGCTCTACAGACAGAGAGGAATGAATAATATGACAATTCTACGCTTCAGTTGTTGGGGTTTTCATTGTCTGCCATCTCTATTAATGGGGAATGCTCAGGTTAGCTTCTTAGACTCAGGGGAAATGTAGAGATACTGCAGAAGCGTCACCCTAGTCAAACACAACTTGAATTAATGAGCCCACTGCCTGAGTCCAGCCAAAATAACCAGAACTTCCCAGCCAATCTAAGCTTAGATCAGACATTTCCAAACCAACTCAGTGATCATTTATGAGAATAAGAGTGTTGTTATCAGTCACTGAGTTCTGCTATGACTTGTTATACAACAACTTCACAGTAATCGAACACACATATAATCTTAGTTTTGCATATACATCACCAGAGGCTCCAAATGGGAGTTTTGTACCAAAAAATGCACAAGATCAGTAAAGTCAGCCTCTAGTAAAATCAAATAATTCATCAAAGTATTAATCTGTTGAAGCAATTTCCATAAGAGGATTCCTCATTGCCATTTAGATTAAATAGAAACTGTATATCATAACATGCCAGGTCCTTCATAACATAGCCCTACTTATTTATTTATCCTTCCAACTTGACACTACCCTCCCTGCTTCTGTCTATCACTAGAGCCACACAAAATTATTTGCAGAAAGATGGGCAGCTATACAGTCTCTCAGTTCTGTTCCTTTATACATATCATTCTCTCTGCCTGAAAAACTCTTCTTCCTATTATTCCCTAACTTTCCCACCATCATTTTATCCTACTTTTCCAAATTCGATTTGGTAGCCTTGTTCTGTATTCTTTATTTGCTATGCCTAACTTTCCCACAACCATCTTAGCACTGTGTTCTTAACTGTGAATTCCTTGAGGGCTAGTAGTTTACTTTCTGCTAATCACCATATTTTCACTATACAACAATGCTAACTGGCATACAGTAGCTTCTGAAATGTCCACACAATCATTTCAGAAAGCTATAAACTATTATCTTCCTGAGCAAGTTATAGCTATATACTTGCTTTGGAGGAAATGGTGCTCTGGTGACTAATAGAAAGGGGAATTAGGGAGTAAGAGCTGTCAGTCTGAATTCAACACTATCTACAAGTAAAGGTATGTTGGTCCCTCGTACGTGATATAAAAATATCTCTAGAGCAGAGAAAAACAGTATGTCAGGCTTCTTTAACTATTATACTCCTTAACTATATATATGTGTGTGTGTGTATATACACATATATATATTCCTTAATTTAAACCTCTAATTTTTTGCTAACCAAGCAACCTGTGCTATCAAAGTTGGTTTCCTGAGAGGAGGTGATATTGGCAGGTGGAGGGGGAAAGGTAGGAAGAGGAGGGAGGAGGAAGGAAAAAAATAGTGAAAACAACTAATGCTTTATTCTGTAGTCAACCACACTTTATAGAAATAGGTTAGATGAGTCTATTTCCAGAAGTTAATCTCTTTTGAATGAACTAAAAATTTACTGTAGAAGATCCAAAGCTAGGGAAAAATCCTGACCTATAAAATGTCCACCAAGGGATTGTTCCTTCATCCCAGAAGACCTGGCCTAAAACAACCTGAAGATGTCTTTGGAGATCTCTTTTTCTACTGTACACTACAGAGGTAAAAACTGCTAGTAGAGAGAAAAACTAGAAAAATCAGACTAGTAGGATAGCAACCCCAGATGCTGTCCTCCCTGTTGCTAATGGTAACAGGATTAGACTAGATGGGAACTGTAATTAGGCTCTTGGCTTTTATATCTGACATGTTTACAGCCATTGTGCTATTCTGGGACTCTTACATAACATTTATATCTGATGCTATAATAGGCATTTTTGTGATCCTACTTTCTTCCTTTTCCATCTAAGTAGCTCTAATATTCAAGTACTCCTTTCTTATTTCAACTCTGAACCTGAAAGGTCCCATTCATAGATGTCGGTTTGTAAATAGCAGCTCTTTTACCTTAACTACATAATGAACACAGTTGACAATTCTTAATTATATACTATTTATATATTTAGTTGATTTATCTATTAATGTAATGTAATGTTGATTTTTCTATTAATTAGGTCAGCATGATACATACCATATACCAAATTTGTCCCACATTCTGTTTTCAAATAGTCTATGAACTCAGAATGGTTTCTGCACTTTTAATGTGTTGTAAAAATATAAATGAACAAAACCAAAGAATATCAAACAAAAACTGTAAGTGATCCATATAGCCTAAAATATCTGTCTGACCCACTGTACAAAATATTTGCCAACCCTTGCTCCATATAGGTGTTGTCCATTAAAGATCATAGTAATTTAACATAAAGGAGTTATCTCTACCTGATGATGATGGTAATGATGATGATTAATATTTAGAAGATGTTTATCACCTGCTGGGAACTATGCTAAGTACTTTACATAGATTCTCAGTTAAGCTTGTGGTCAAGGTTATTATTAATTTTATTTATAATTGTGAAAAGTTTAAATACTTGTCCGAGAAAGTTCTTACTTTCCCCTCATAGAGGAAGTAGAGCTTTGCGGGGTAGAGTATTCTTGGTTGGATTTTGTTGGCTTGGAGTTTGTTACATATGTCCCTCCATTCCCTTCTTGCCTTCAGTGTTTCCTCAGA
>JAGFMF010011725.1:2497780-2528013 GCA_019455555.1 Galemys pyrenaicus
GGGGAGGGGAGGGAATCAAATAAACCAATCAACTTTCAAGTAAAGGAAGGAGGAAAATACAAAAAAACTAAAAATCAATAGAAGGAAAGAAATAATAAAAAATATATTATAAATAAATGAAATAGTAAAGCAAAAGACAAGTCAAAAGATCAGTAAAACCAACAGCATGTCCTTTGAAAGGCTAAACAAAACTAGTCGGGCTCACCGAGAGAAACCAAAAAAAAAAAAGAATCAGAAATGAAAGAGGTGAAATTACAACAGAGGTCACAGAAATACAAAGGATCAAAAGAACTTACCATGACCATCTCTATGCAAACAAATTAGAATAGGAAACTTTTAGAATCATACAACCTTCCAAGATTGAACCAATATGAAATAAGCAGCTAAACAGAACAATCACAAGCACAGAAATGGAAAAGTAATCAAAAATCTTCCAAGAACAGAAGTACATCACTAGATGGCTTTTCTAGGAAATTCTACCAAACCTTGAAAGACAGTCTAATACCTACCCTATACAAACTCTTCAAAAGAATTGAAGAGGGTAAAAACCCCCCTAACCATTTCATGAGGCAAACATTACTCTGACCACAAAACCAAACAAGGACAGCACAGAAAAAACTATAAGCAAACATCTCTAGTGAACATTGATGCAAATATCCTAACAAAATTATAGCAAATTAAATCCAGCAATATATTATAGAAATAGGTGATCAAGTAGGTTGCATTCCAGGAAGCAAGATTGGATCAATAAATCAACATTCACTAAATCAATAGAAATGAATATGAAAAAATCATGATTGTTTCAATGGGTACTGAAAAGCATTTGACAAAATTAAACACATAGTTGTGGAAAAAACTCTTAGCTAAATGTGAATAAAATAAACTTAACATATGACCTCCCTGTTGGTGCAGGGGTTAAATCTCAGCACTATGAAACTGTCAGCAGTCACTGCAGCGAGTTCAATCGCTGGCCAGGGAGCTGATGCACATGGCACTGCAGACCTCTCCTGTCTCACCTGCTGCTCCCCTCAGCTGTGCATTTCAGTAGATCCACATGTTATACTCCCACTCTGTCCCTGGTGAATCCTCTCACCACCCTCATACCTCTGGCCTTTACCCCATCTCTTGTACATAAAAATAAATAAAATAAATCCTTAAAACAGAAAAAGAAAAGAAATTTAACATAATAAAGGTTATATATAAAACCCACAGCTAATATCATACCAATGGTGAAAAATGGAAAGCATTCCCCCAAATATCAAGAAAACAAAGATGTTGATTTTCATTAGTACTATCCAACACAGTGTTAAAATAATTGCCAGAGCAATTAAACATGAAAAAGACTCTAAACTGGAAAAGAAGAAAAGAAACTAACACTATATGCAGATGATGTTGAAAATTTAAGACTCCACACAAAAAACTACTAGAAATAATAAGTGAATACAGTAAAGTAGGAGAAAACAATACACAAAATTCAGATGCATATAACAAGGATTTTAGAGATGTCTGATAAGCTAAGAAGTAGAAGGGGAAGGAAGAAGAAAAAGAGAGAATACTAAATGAAATAATGGATTCATAGAGATACTGAAGAGAGATACATAGAGAGTCTGAGATACTGAATCAAGGGTATGGAATGATAAAGGACAAGAAGATTAAGAGGGCAGCAATGTGTCATATGAATTCTAAAGAACATCAAAGGAGGGTCTAGGAAGGGTTTTGTATTTGAAAATTAAAGATTTGTGTATATAACCTCCCTCCACAGATTACTATCAAACTATATTTCTTGTGAGTTGAACTCGGTATAAAAAAAAAATCAATGAAACTTCTGTGAGGAAATATCCCTTTTAATATGACAGTAGCAGTGGGCTTTTCAAAATCCATAAAATTCACAGAAACTAAAAGAATGAGAAATGAGGCAAAACGGACATAAAATTGTATGTACCAAAAAACAACTGGGTAAACTCACTAATGTAAAAAATTAAATGAAGGAATAGGGAAATCAAAATAACTCAGTTTACCTTGCACCTCCAAAAGCATCAAGAATCACTGGCACTGGGTAGATATAGGGCTAAAATGGGAAAATATTGCTAAAAAACTAACGAGTATTTAGAATCTTAGATCGATCTCCTTTACTCTCTATACCAATGACTACCCCTTCCCCAAATCAGAAAACTGAAGTTTTATTCTTTCTGTAGAAAAAAAAATGGGAGGGTTTCTGGACTAAGGGACACAGAAGACAGTGAGAGTGAGATATTATCAACAGAATAGAATCAGGGCCTCCATGGTGGCACAACGGGTTATGTCTCAGCACTATGAAGCTATTCGAGGCCACTGAAGCACAAGTTCGATCCCTGCTCAGGGAGCTGACCCACAAGTTGCAATAGATCTCTCCTGTCTCACCAGCCACTCTCCACTCTCCTCAGCAGTGTATTTCAGAGGATCTGCCTGTTCTGCATCCTCTCACCCCCGCACCTCTGGCCTGTACCCCAGCTCTTGTATGCATAAATAGGAAAAGAACAATCACAATTTAAAAAAAAAACACAACAAAAACAAAAAAACAAGAACAAATTGGGGACATTTTGTGGGGCGAGGGGAGGGAATGGGATGAGGGCAGAAAGAGCACAAGGGACTGAGGTGATGGTGCACAGGTGAAATGGTGGTGGAAAATCCTTGGGGACCACAATTGATGCCAAATATATATAAATAAAGAAAAAATGAAGAGGAAAAAAAGAACATAGAAATTAATATTAGCATTAATATACCTCAGCCCTCTTCTCCAACTTAACTACAAGGACACCAGAAAGGTTTGCATTTTCTAGGAAAAGTACTGGGAGAGTGTTAACTGCAGCATGTGATCAACTCCAAAATAAGGTCAGAAGAATGCTTACACTGGAGTATCCCCAACTAAATAACTTAATCAAATCACCTTCTGTGAAGTCCATGATTGGCAAGCCTCATTCAAGTATCACAGTTTCAAATGCTATAAATTCAAATATGACCAGACAATCAAAAGTTAAAAAGCACCAAACATATATTGAGTGTTTCTTAAACATAGATTACAAAACAGGTGAAAACTTGGATGAAACAAATATAGGAAAAGAAAACTAAAATATCATTAACAGTCTCTAACAGATTAAAAGATACTATATGAATGAGATGTTATAAATTTGGTACAAAGGGAAAAATGATGTAAATATGACAGAAATAAAGAGCTAAATACAATAAAAAGACTACAATAGAAAGCAAGAAACACTCATAAAGTAAAATGAGACAGAACTGAAAGAGAAAATCAGATGAACAATCTATCAAATCCAGTATCTGATTAAAAGTATGTATTAGAGAAAACAGAGGGGAAATTTCAAACATTTTTTCAATTTAAGGGCATTCTCTCCAGACTAGAGCACATCAAGTGCTAGTAGATGAATATACACAGGAAAGAAAAATAGTGATAAGATAATAACCTACAAGAATCTTAGAAGAGGAATGAAGGGCTTCAAGGGAGGTCACATACAGAGGAACAGGAATTGTAATGACACTGAACTCAGGAACGTTTGAAATTAGAAAACTTTAGGCAATGCCTTCAACTTTCAAAGAATTTTCAAAAGAAAAATACTTAAAAACCTATACAATTCCATATTCAGCCAGACTATTAAATATGCGTGAAGTGACATTCAGACATGAGAGATATCACAAAATGTAGCTCATATAAATCACTAATAATCAACTCCCCTGATGGTGCAAGGGGTTAAGTCTCAGCACTCTGAAGCTATCTGCAGTCCCAGGCAAGGAAGCTAACCCACATGGTGCAGCGGACCTTTCCTTTCTCTCTGCTCCTCTCCTTAGCAGTGTATTTCAGTTAATCTGCCTGTTCTGCTCCCACTCTGTCTTTGGTGACTCCTATCACCCTTCACCTCCCACACATGTAGCCTACACCCCAGCTCTTGTATGCACAAAAAAATAAATTTTTAAAAAACAGGGCCTCCGCTGGTGATGCAAGGGGTTAAGTCTCAGCACTATGAAGCTATCAGCAGCCACTGCAGCATAAGTTCTATCCCTGGCCAGGAAGGTGACCCACATAGCATGGCAGACCTCTCCTGCCTTGCCTGCTGCTCACCTCAGCAGTGTGTTTCAGTCAGTTTGCCTGTTCTTCTCCCCAGTCTGTCTCTGGTGAATCCTCCATCCTCCTCACCTCTGGCCTGTACCCCAGTTTCTCTATATAGAAATAAATAAAATCTTTTTTTTAAAGATTTATTTATTTATGCATACAAGCACTGGGGTACTGGCCAGAGGTGTGGGGGTGGTGAGAGGATTCACCATAGAGAGCGGGGAGCAGAACAGGCAGATCAACGGAGGTACACTGCTGAGAGGAGCAGCGGGCACAGCAGGAGAGGTCGGCCACACCATGTGGGGCCCCCACCCGGCTGGCAGCAGGGATCAAACTCGTGCTGCAGTGGCTGCAGTTTGCTTCGTAGTGTGTTGTTTAACCCACTGCACCACCAGGGAGGCCCCGAAATAAGTGAAATCTTAAAAAAAAAGTTGTATAAAAAAATAAATCACTAAAAAGGAAGTTACTGGGTGCCACACCACAAATAAGAACAACCCTATAAGGGAGAAGATATAATATTCAGAAAATAAGAATTCCAACTTAAAAGTAAAAATACTCCCAAAAAAAAAAAAAAGTAAAAATACTCCAAAAGATGATAATACGGAAAGATCACAAGAAAAATAATTGTATAATTGGGATAAATAGCAAGCAGAACTAAATTGGAAAGCATTAGAAAACTACAGAGATTTTATCCATGTAGATAAAACTGGTAGAATATCTAAATATGTTTAACCTGAATGAATTGAGATGAAATTGACATTGTCAGTTTAAATTAAATAGGCAATTAGTACATAAAAATAGGGAAATGAAAAAACTTAAATATTAGGCTAAAGAAAAGCAATGCAAATATTAAAAGTAATTATACTATATAGATTAGCTGTATATGAAGTTTGTACACACACATCAGTTTCTCTTTCTGATGCTCACTCTTACACACACTCTTACATATGCTTATGAATTTTCATTTCTCAAATATTTTTACCTAATCTCTCCCACATTTCACATGTCTTAGAATAGAGACCACAAAAAAACAAAATAATTCTGCTTCTTCCTTTAACAAATGAGAAAAATAAAACATAAAGATGAAATAGTTGCTTAAATATTATAACCCAGGATTCTGGATTTTCAGTTTAATATTCTGCATCAGGCTACCTATCTTATTTCTTTGTACAAAGATTTATCTATGTTTTTTTTTTGCACAAATATTTCAACAATATGCTTTCTACACACCGTCTATCATTGAATAAATAAGATTTTTTTAATAGAACACATGGAATTTGGGGGCTATCCATGCAACATATATCAAACATTACAATACCCAACATATAGGAGATGCTCAAAAACCACTAAATGAAAGTTTGAGTATGTACTTAATTCTATTAAGCACAAAACATTTTATAGGCATTAAAAATTTGACTGCTGCTTTGTTGAGCTTATAATCCAGCATGTAAAAAAATGCTAAATTTTTATTAGTTCATTATTCCTATTTAAAATAAGTATCTGTTTTAATAAACTTTAAATCAGGGCCTCCCTGGTGGTACAGCAGGCTGAGAGCCACACTATGAAGCATCTGCCAGTTCTATCCCCAGCCAGGGAGGGGACCCACATGGCCAGGGAGAGGACCCACATGGTGCAGCAGACCTCTCCTTCCTTGTCCACTGTTCCCCTCAGTAGTGTACTTCAGTTGATCTCCCTGTTCTTCTCCCCACTCTGTTTCTGGTGAATCCTCTCACCTCCTGCACCACTTTTGTATGTATAAATAAATCTTTAAAAAAATAAAATAAACTTTAAATCAGAAAATTAAAAAAGTAGACGCAGTAAAATAAGTTTTCTCTGGGGAGATGAATCTGACACTTATCTATTCAACTATAAAAGAAAAGCTGTACTTCTGTTTGAAGTATGTGTTATAAAGGGATTTATTTTTAAATTTTAATTGGATGTCCTCTATATAGTACTGTATTGACCCCACCCACCCCATTGTAGGCAGTGGTAGGATAGAAATTTCCCCTGGTGACTTGTTAATGTTGTTCTGTTTTCTGGGCAAGAATAAGAGTTTATTTTCCATGTATAGTCAACATTGGATTTTTCTAAAAATGCCATTGTTAATGAGCAAGCTAATGAGATTGTCCTTTCCTACCACTTACCAGTTTTTTACTGATCTATCTTTCTGCCTTTTGTGCAATGACCCATCTTGCACACATCACCAAACACCCATGAGAGAATAATAGCTTTGACTCTTTAGAACCAGAAGCATAGAGAGGAAAGAATCTGAATCTCATTACAAACTGCCTGAGCTATCCATTTAGTCATATCAAAGCCAATTTCACATTGTGGACAACAGTTATAAGAAAAAGAGGTAGGAGAGCTACAAACTCCCACTTACTGCCTTTTTCTGGCAAACTATGGTGTAAATAGAAAAAGTTCTTTTAGTCTACTTTAGCTCATCTTAATTCCATATTCTTTTCTGCTCTTGTTTATACAATGTCCTTGCTGAATAATTTTTCCCCTCCAGAGGCATTTTGTCATTAACACAGTATGCTACCTTAGAGTGTGAATTGCTTCAAACTGAGGAGTAATAGAATTTGTCCTTTTTTAAGATGACGATAAAGAAAGGGAATCATACTTGAACTGATTGATGGGAATTCAAGAAGAAAATTTAAGCTCTCAGAGAACAAAGAAATATTTGTAGAATTATTATGAGAAAGGGGTCCAATTTGGTAAGTCTGAAGTAGAACTATTACTTAAGTGAGCCATTCAGAACAAGAGAATCACAAAGTATTTATTTATGAAAAAATGATGTGGATTTTGTTGGGAACAATTTATTCCTTGCACATGTCCTAGTATTCAATCATCTCAAAGTTTTTCTTCGTGTATTTACAAAAGAGATAGCATTTTATGTTTTTCATCTATGAGATCCAGAAGGACAGGAATCATATCTATTTTTTTATAATGGAATACCATATATCTAGAGCAGTACCAGCATATTGTAGTCTCTAAATAAGGGCTTACTGAATAGGTATTCATTCACTGAAGCACTTGAAATCTTTTTAAAAACATAATATAGATAATAGAATAGATGACAGAAAAATGATATATAGGTATAGATAAGTAGGTAGGTAGTTAGAAAGAGAGACAGACAGACATATAGATAACAGAACAAATAAATAAATTTTATGGGACAAGATGAAAACATACATATTTTATTTATATCTATACCTTTTTATCTTGCCTAGGAATTTATTCACTCACTCTTCCTATTCCTGGAAAGTATGTTTCTAGAATGTAGCTAAAGGATTTAAGAAATAGACCACTTTACTGAAGTTTCTTGATCCAGAAGTCAACCCAAAATAAGTTTCAAAATTCTATGTATAATATTTGACAGATTAAAGAATTTACTTATCTGAGTCTACTACAGGAAAAAGGCACCAAAAATTCAATATGAGTAATATTATTTGATTATTATAATTGGTATTGGGAGTTGAGAGGAAGTTGTAGAGCAGTCTGGTTTTCATTCCCCTGTATATACCCCTCAAAAAATGATTATTTAGAATAACTCTAGATTCCTTTCTACCTTCCCTCTGCTTTAGTTGGAGGCAACATTGTTGCAAATGTTCTTATTCTTTTCTGTGATTATTCTTCTGATAGAGTTTATTGGCTTCCTCTTTCCCTGACACTCTTAAATATCCAATATGACTAATTCATTATTCAGTCAAAGAATCTCTTTCTTATGCACATTTGAGGGCTTTATAGCCACTATTATTGTAGTTCCTACTATAAGCCAAGCTTGTTCAACAGATTTTGTCTGATCCTTACAACAATCCTGGAAGGTTAGTATTATTATAACTACCCCCAATATTCAAACAAAGCTATCTTTTTATAGAGTTTACCTCTAAGAAATTAGAAATAAAGGAAAAAGATTAGCATCTAAGGACTAAATCCTAATATGGAGATTAATGAATCATAGAAAAGATGAAAACTAGAACAAAGGAAAGGTATGAGGGAGGGGAGGGAGGGGAAGGAGGGGAGGGAAAGGGAAAGAAGGGAATTCGATATGACACTTGATCATAAAATATTTAAGAATGAAGTCACTAGGCAAAAATTCTTTCAAAAAGAATGACAAAAGTAAATAATGACAAAATAATTACCTATTTTCATTTGTATTGATGGTCTTCATATTATATGATAGATGTAGCAAGATATTTTAACCTGATGCCATTAGGCAGTTCGTAGATCTCCTTTCAAGAAACAACATAATATAGTTGTTAAGATCTTGGTCTTTGGAGTTTCTAGACACATTTGATGTGTCTACCATCATTACATATTGCCAATATGACCAATCTTTAATTTTCTCCATACATATGGGACTAATAATATCTACCACATAGGGATGCTATAAGAATTAAATTGTATAATGTATGTATAACAATTAAGATAGTACCTGGAACTAGGGACTACAATAATAGTAGCTATAAAGCCCTCAAATGTGCATAAGAAAGAGATCTTTTGACTGAATAATAAATTAGTCACTTTGGGTATTTAAGAGTGTCAAGGAAAGAGGAAACCAATAAACCGTATCAGAATAGTAGTCATAGAAAAGAATAAGAACGCTTAAAACAGTGCTGCCTCCAACTAAAAAAGAGGGGACATGGAAAGAAATTTTAAAAGTTATTCTTTTCAAATATTTATAAATGAAAATATTATCAATCACAAATATTTTATTTAACCCATAAGATTTTATTTTAAATTAACATATAGTTTACAATAATTTAGATTATTTGATTAAAATGATATTATTTATAAAGTGGCTAGTTAAACATGTTTCTGATAGAAACTACAGCCTGATTCTGTTTGAATTTCACATTGTTGACAAAGCTCTGAAATTAAGATAAATATGACTGCTATTATAATCACCTGGTTTTGAGAAATGTTATAGACAGCCATAGTTCCCTCCTGTGTTTGCTTTGTCCTCTTAGGAGGCTTTCAACTTAATACCTTTTATAACCAGTCTTAAATAACCACTTCCGTTTCCACTATTAACTAATTTCTATAATTCTTAGATTCTGTGTTACTTTTTACTCATTCACTCAAACAAGCACATGCGTACTAACTACACTCCATGCACTGTATATTATTGCAATATAAAATACAAGAGGCAAAGAGTACTAAGTGCAGTGAAAGGAACACTTTATTCATGTGAAAGGATATATAATATCAGAGTCAATGTAATACATCATATCTATGTACTGTTTTAGAATGTTCATGATTGCTTCCAGAATACCAGTAATACCTTCCCAGCAAGACTATAAACTTCTAACAGGAACAAGGCACTAGATCTTCAATTCTTTAAAACATTGCAGAATGTGGTACTTAATAGATACTTCACAAATAGCTGTTAGTGACATAACTAAGGAAAGGTTTCCTTTCTCTTTGTAAGATAATGGCAGGATATTAAGAAGGTATTCTGGAAATAAGCTTTTCCTTTTACCTTTATTCTTATCTAAGTTTCTGATTCAGAATTCACTATTCTGCACTTTATCTGAAATCCATACTTTATTTGACATTTCTTCATATATGAATCAAAAATTTAAATAACCTCTAAGAATGCAATTTCAACAAATTATTCAATGAGTTTAGGATGAAATCTTTATCTTCTTCAAACTGAAAATGCATTGTTATCACACATTGTCTAATTATTTGGCTTTTAACCTGATGTGCCAGTGGGTGAAATTCACTTTAGAATTTCTTTAATGAATAAATCTTCAAGCTCTAAATAGTTCAGTGATAGGTGGTAATTAGCATAAAGGAAACAGGAACTTCTTCACTCAATAAATGAGTGCTCACCCTATAAAAC
Source organism: Galemys pyrenaicus (assembly GCA_019455555.1). NCBI lineage: Eukaryota > Metazoa > Chordata > Mammalia > Eulipotyphla > Talpidae > Galemys > Galemys pyrenaicus. The sequence continues at coordinate 2,507,737 of JAGFMF010011725.1, forward strand.
TACCAATTGCCCAAGTATAAGCAGATTAATTTAAACCTACTTTTCAACAATTAATTAACAAAACAAATCATCATAAGTCCTTAATTTAAATGTGAAAAATAATTGTTCTTTTTGGAGCTGAGAGCAAGGTAACATCAGAAAAAAGAACCTTACTAAAATTTATGCCCTTTCAAAATGAATCTGGTTATAATAATTTGTTCAAGCAATATTTAATTGCATGTCAAAAGTACACACATTGCTGTGTTAAGTACAGCGGGGAAAACAGGACTGAAAAGACATAGACCCTGACCTGAACCACCTAACAACCAACTAGACTATGGTTGACAGGCACACAAATAATTGCTTAACATAATTGTAATTATGCTGTACTGTAATTAGACAGCTGACAACTTAGACAGTGTTCTTTACTACTAAAGGACATGTCATGACAGAGGAAATATTATGAGGGAAAGAGAAGCAAGGTGAACAAAAGAAGAAGAAACTATGACTCTTGAGCTGAAGTAGAAATGGAGAAGTGAAATATAAAGAAGTCTACTATAGAGCAAAAAGAGATGCTCTTTATTGCAACCCTGCACACACACCCCTTTTTCTTTCTTCCCTTCCCTATTAAATTTGTAGGCAAAGAATATTTTAAACTTACCAGGGGAAGTAAGTACATTGACCAAGATATGTCCAGTTGCCTCTGAACCCTAGAAAAACCACCAATAACACTCACATCTGATCTCTGAGTGAAGAGGAAAGAGTTGAAGCACCATGCTAGCTAACACACAGCACAGGCCAGAAGGAAAGCCAACTTGAAAAGATACTGTCTCTCTTAGCTTTAGCTTGGATTCCCCAGAAGCAAACCCTGAGAAGACAATCATATGGAAGTTATTTACTAGAAAATGTTTTCCTAGGAAAAAAATAGTAGTAGAATAGAAAGATTTTAAAGAAAAATATTTAAGCAAGTATGCAGTATTTAGCACAATCTAACAGGAAACTCTGCTTGAAAATCACAGGGGACTCTGAAAACAGTGTTGCAAACATGTAAGAAGTCCCTGTGAAGGACAAGAGCTGCAGTATTTATATTTCCATACCATTAGGTCATTGGTTAAGTTATCCCCAGTGGGAGAGGGAGCAAAAGTGGGGTATTTCCAGAGCTGAGGGTTATTCTCCAACAGTCACAGATAATGGCTGTAGGAAATTAAATTGCAATGACAGGAGCATTAACAATATCTGCTACACTCATTAACTACTGAGTAATGAGAAACACAACCAACAGAGTAAAATTTGAATTGACTAGAATAAGAAATCACAGTTTCTGTTAATTTTTTCACTTAAACATACTAGTGCCAGTTTTATATACATCTTTTGTAAATCAAAATACGATTTATTTAATAAGGGTACTGATAAGTTCATTCATTCATTACTGAATATTTGCTGATCACCTACTAGGTGTCATGTATACTTTGGAGAATTGAAGAATTAGACTATGAACAAAACAGACAATATTCATATCCTCTTGGAGCTTACATTCTAATTATGACAGATAGAGGATATACAAATGCTTCAAAATACAGCGCAGTATTAGGCAGTGATAAAAGAATTTTAGAAAAAAAAAGTAAAGATATGTAAGCGATACTGGGGTACAGGGCCCAGCTACAAGCTTATCCAGTTCTCAATGGCAGCAAATCAGAAAACAGATCACGAAGCCCATATGTGGGCCACAGGAACAAGTCTTTATCATGAAGCAGCAGGAGACACACAGGTAGCAACAGCAACAGTGTCCAGCAGTGGCAGCCCCTGGGCTCTAGCCCTAGTAGTGGTCCTGTTTCCTTGAGTGGCTGTGACAGGTCCGCCACTAGAGAAACCCTATTAGTTTTTATATGATTTGTAGACAAAGTCAGCTCAGGGTCAAGTTTAGACCTAGTTTAAAGAAATATGTTTCAGGCATGTGAACCACACATCAAGATTGCATACTACATACTATTTCCTGCATTCTTCACTTACAAACTACATCTCAAGGCTACGTGTTATCTACTAGGTCATGTGTGCTGGAAGGTCACAGCAAAAAACACTCTTAGAAACTATGATAAAAATCTATGTTTTCCTACAGTCCCTACACAGGGTTACTATTTTACTGGATTTTCACAACTACCTCTCTGATAATTAACATTTAGTAAAAATCCCAAGTTAAAGGAAGGAAGAAGTCAAAAGGATTTAAAGGAAGAGTTCCTGGTGAGTGGAATAGCAAGTTTAAAGGCCTTGAGAAAGAAGTATATTGGTATGTCCAAGGAATGGAAAGAAAGCCAGAGTAGATAGAAGGTAGTGAGCTAAAAGTAAAGGGTAAGAAATGAGGTATAAAAGTGGGGCATAAATTAGGGTTGTTGATGCATATTATTCCATTCCATTTAACTCAGTCTCTACTGAGTCGTGTATTCTAACTATGCAAAATGCAAAGCTATTATCATCATAGGGGATTCCAAGTAATCAAAATTAATTGTAGGAGTCCTGGATTGAAAAAAAAAGTGTTCAGAGGAAGTACAGGATAGAATTGACCCTTATGATACAGAATTTGTATGGTAGCAAGAAGTATTTCCTTGAATGGTGATACAGAACCAGAAAAATATTGAGTTACAAGTAAGCTGGGTCAAATTTAGATAGAATGAAGTGCATAATAACACATTTTTTGTGTGTGTCCATCATAAATGCCAGATTTTCACCATCCAAATTATTCAGTATATTATAAAAACTTGACATTATTAGTATACTCTCATTGCAACAATCTACCATGACTGTATTAGCAAACTTTATTAAAAGAAAGGTTTAGAATACAATAATTAGAAATATTACTTGATAGAATGAAACAACCACTATGTTTTATGTGTTTACCAGATGCTAATTATTCTACATATATTATTTCTTTAACAGATGAAGAAACTGAGGCATAGAGAAGCACAGAAGAAAACATCTGGTAGTCACATAACTAGTCAGTAGTAGAGCTTGTATTGTCTGACTCAACATTATGTGTTTTCACAGTCTGCATTCTTGATCATTAGCATAATTGAACATATATAGAGAGAATGAAATGTATAGAAAACAGAGTATTGGAGAAATATTAATATGCTTTTGTTTTCCTATAAAAAGTAATGACTGAAAAGATGAAACACCTGACAAAAGTGTCTTAACTTAAAAACATTCACCTCAATTCACAAAGAATATAACAACAGATGAAAAGAGTCTTCACTTAAAGATTAACAACATTCCCATTGTGTCAGGCATTATAAGCATGAGGAGATATCAAAGAGGCCTGATAAAAATCTATAAATTTTTGTATAATTCTATAAAGATTCTCAAGAGCTTTCTGCCCAAACTTCTACTTAGCAGAGATTGGGTTTTGACTCATTTAAATCTAAGCAATAGAAAAATCCAATGGAAAAGAATACATTTTAAGTGAATATATCTTTGTTATTAAAAAAATCTGTTAAAAGTATGGTCCCAACACCACAGGCCCAAATTTATTGTAGTATCAATAATATGTCACTGTTTTGAATACAAGAAACAAAGCAGTGAAAAATATAACAAAAATACTCCTACCTTCATAAACCTAACATTAGAGACAAAAGAAATAAACAATAAACACAAATAATTAAAATGTATTGTTGAAAACTGGTACATACTGATAATACAAATCAAAGCAGGAAGGGATATAGGGGAAATTGAGGAAGGTGAGAAGGGTGAAGTTAGCAATTTAAAATAGAATAATGGCCAGGGAAAACCTCATTGAGACAGGGACTCCTAAGTAAAGAACCAAAAGAGGTAAGGAAATGAGCTATGCAGACATCTGGGGGAAGTATTTCTGCAACAGAAATAACAAGAGTAAGGACTGAAGTTTTCCCTATGAATCAAGGAGCCACTGAGTCCAGTATGTGTGGAACACAGTGAACAAAGAAGAGAACAGTAGGAGATTAATTTAGAGAGATAAAACAGACTAAACTATACATAAGACATCATAAACCATAATAAACATCAAATTTTACTTTATTTCTGAGAACCCATCAAAGAGTAACGTACAAAATGATTTACCTATTATTATCTCATCAAATCCTACATACTCATGATTTAGTTATGAGTAAGACATTAAATTTGCTTCATTTTATAGATGAGGAAATAGAGAATTAGAAAAATAGGAAATTACATCGTTTACCTTCTAGAAAATATTACCAAAATCCATAGCCAGTAGTCTGATACTAGAGTCCACACTCTTAACACAAATGATTATTTCCTAAGAAAGAATAGAACTTGATTTTATAAAGCAGTTATCCAGATGAAGAGTACATCATTTCACTGTGCACAATTTACATCACATGCAGAGTTCAGTTTTGAGCACAAGACTTTACTAACTTATACACACATAGCAGAGAAGGAATAAGGTAAATAAGTGGGAAAGAGTTGAAAGAACTAAGACTGCTTCTATTGAGGAAAATAAGACTGAGTTGCAAACTATTATAATAGTTTCTGAAGATCTGTCATGTGAAGTAAAGGTTCATACAAATAGGTATTTTCCAGAGGCGGGAGCTCAAAGTAGGAAAGATTTCTCATTTCCTCAGTTAAATGAGGAAAATATCAGAGACCCAGTCTCTCAGTGTTGAACTCATTGTCAGAGTTTGCTGAAACAAAACAAAAAGCTATCTATGTAGCATCATTATATGTAGGATACCTGTACTGGAAACATTTGCTTAGATGAATGTTCCCTCCAACTTAAAGATCTCTTGATATAACTTTCACATTTTTTGGCATTTTTAAAATGTATTCAGAAAACAAGAGTTTTAGAATAAAAGTATGCAGCATAGTTTAGCAACTGATCAGTTAATGCAACTGAACCAAGCAAGGCTTTATTAAATTCATTCATGAGGAAGTCTGTGCAGGGAAGCAGAATTTAACCTATTTCCTTGAAGAGAGTTTGGAGATATTTAAAAGGTAGGGCCACATTTTGGAGAGGAGGAGAGCAGCAACACAGCATTTACTTGGTTGGGATATTCTCAACATGTGCAAGAGGAACACATTCCAACTGTGCATGTAAATTCTCAGCCTTTTCCCTTCAGAAAATTATGGGATGATCACTAAGTCAGACTCTTTATGTCTACTCTGGTACTTCATGACAGCGTGGTATACCAAAAAATTTGGAAACGGCTCTTCAGCTCATGATTCAGTCCACCTATTCAAAAAGGACTTGTTACAACTCATCCTAACAGGTTGTAATTTCTCTTACCTTGGCAGTCTCACCTCTGTTTCCTCATCAATAAAGTGGGGATGATATTAGGACCTAACTCACATAATGCCCTTAGGGTTGAGTGATATAATACATGCAAATGGCTTAGCTCAATGTTCCATTAGTATTTAGTACATAATAAGTGCTAAATGCAATCTTAACTGGTTGGTAGAGGCACATTAAGACTACCATCTCATTAAGTTGAATTCCACTGCCAAGTTGCTTACAATTCTAAATGACCCACTCCAACCACATCAATCTTCGCTCATACTGTTAACTTTATCTGAAATGTTTTCTCCTCCCAGCTAAGTGACTCATATGTAAAAGTTCTCCCCTAGAACACCTTTCTCATAAAAATCTCTACTAATGTCAAGGTAGAACTGAACACAGAAGTTGAACTTGTACAGAAGAAAAAATGGAAGCTAATAAAGATTAAACAGATGAATAGATCAAAAAGATGTGGTATATACACACAATGGAATACTGCTCAGTGATCAAAAAAGGTAAACTAATGACATTTGTGACAATATGGATAGAGCTGGAAATGATTTGCTAAGCAAAATATGTCAGAAGGAAAAATAAATACATGGTTTCAATTATATTCAAGATATAGAGAAACTAAATAAAGGAAAAGGGAAAAAACAAAACTTTAAAGCTGATCATAGATCTGAGGCATACAGGAGAGGGGGGAGATGGTAAGGGGGTCAAAACAGAAGAGGGAAGAGCACAGAGGAGGATGGTGATGAATCACAGTTCTTATGGTGGTGGGGGAACAACAGAGACTACACTTGAGGGGAGAAAACAAATACTGTCTAATATTAACAATGAAGTAAGAAAAAACCAAGTACTTAAAAATTAAAATTAAGTTAACATTTTTTAAAAGATTAAGTAACTTTTTTAAAATGTAAATGATTGTGGGGAAATAATAGAATAGCAATTAGTGATACCTTATATAGATAGAAAGCTTTATTGTCTATAAAGTTCTTTCCAATAGTATCTCATTGCAACTTCAGATCTCTGTAAAAAAGGATCATGAACTTTTTTTAAATGGATCAAGAAATAAAGGCACAGAGAGTTTGAGCAGCTTGCTTGGTTGAGGTCATAGTCATAATAAACCCCAGACCTCAGTCCACTGATATTTATTCAAATAACACTCAATTAGTAAATTTAATTTACTAATTATTGAATTATTAAAGCCAATAAATGACTATGTATTCATTCTGTTGCTATAAGAGTAACTCATTCTAAAGTTCTGAGCACATTGAAGACAAGAATAAAACTGAGGATAATCAAGTTATCATCAAGGAGGTTCCTTCCTTCACTGTAGAGAGGTCCATCCAAATATTAACCAGAGGGTCACTACATCCAGAAAGACCCATGGCATGGGAGAAAATTGAAAGACCTCTTAGACATAAGAGAACAGCCTAGACTGTACCACAATGGACATGGAGGAGATTCATGCTTCACTGCACAAGTGGTTGGGTGATGAAGGATCAAAATACATAAGACAACTACTAAAAATTTAAAAACAGATTAGTAGCACCACAATAGCAATAGGAGATCACTCTATATCATCAATGGACAGATCAACTAGACAGAAAAGAAACAATGACACAATTGCCTTATAAGAGGATTTAGGTAAGATTAGTAGATATTTATAGGACACTGAACTCCTCACTGAAAAAAACACTGAATACACATTCTTCTCAAATGTATGTGGATTTCCTCAATGATTCCACATTTTGGATCACAAAACAAGTGTCAAAAAGTCTGAAGTCTGAAATCATTTCAAGTATCTTCTTTGATAATAATGGTATCAAACTAGAAATCAATCACAAAAATAATACAGGAAAAAAACCTCTAATACAGAAGAGACTTTGCCATATACTGCTAAATAACTATAGATTCAACAAAGCTACCAAAGGAAAAAGTTTTCAATTCTTGGAGACAAATGAAAAACATGAGCTACCAGAACCAACTGGACTCAGCAAAAGCAGTACTAAAAGGGAAATATATGATAACATAGGACCACAGAAGAGATAATAAAGATTTCAAATAAATAACCTGACCCTATACATTAACATACACAAAAAGAACTACAAACACAAAAGGCAGTAGAATTAAGGAAATAATGAAAATTAGAGCAGAGTTAATATAGATGCATAAAATACATTCCAAAAGATCAATGACACCAACACCTATTTCTTTGAAAAAAATAAACAAACTAGAAAAACCTCTAGCTAGATTCATGAAGAATTAAAGGAAGAAACCTCTAATAAATAGAATTGGACACAAAGAAGTTACAAGAGACATCAGAAATACAGAGGTTTACAAGTGATTATTAACAATATCAATACGCTAATAAATTGTATAACCTAGACTAAATGGACAAATGGTATTCTAAGCAGCATGCCACTTTCTGAATCTGAACTGGGAAGAAATACTTAAATTTTCTTTGAAGATTTGGTTGAATTCACTAGTAAAACAATATGGTTCTGGACTTTTGTTTATTGGGAGACTTATATCTCAGTTTCCTTTTTTAAAAGTTGGTCTGTTCAAGTTAATACTTATCTTTCTCCTCAAACTCTTGTACATTTTAAGAGGCCAACTTTACTGCTACCAAAAGCAGGTAAGTACAGTAGGAAAAAAAACAAAAACTACATACAAATGTTCAACAAAATCATAGCAAATTCAATTCAACAATACATTTTAAAAAATCATACTACAGGACTAAGTAGGAATTATTCCAAGAATGCAAAATTATTTAACATCTGAAAGTCTACCAATGTAATTCACCATATCGACAAACGGAAAGAGAATAGTCATAACCACATAAACAGATGCAGAAAGCATTTGATAAGACTCAACATCCACTTTTGATAAAACATATCAAAATAATAGATATAGAAGGATCACACCTCAGTATAAAAAAGCCACATATGACAAACTTACAGCTAACATCATACTCAATGATGAAAAACTAGAAGCTTTTCCTTTAAGATTGGGTACAAGACTAGGATGTCCACTTTCACAATTATTATTCAATGTATTGGAAGTCTTGCTAGAGCAAGTAGGCAAGAGAAAGTTATAAAAGTAATCCGAATTGTGATGAACTATCAATAGAATGAAAAACTGGCAGGTGTAATATCTCAGTTATGCAAGAGGCTCAGAGAAAATAATTATTAAAGGGACAAAAGATTTGAGTGGATGTCACTAAACATGATCAAAGCTTTGAGAAATATAATGCAAAAGGGAGATTACTCACCAATTAAGGCAAACTGTGAAAGTCAGAAATATTTAGAAGTATATAAGACACTTTGATTTCCTACAGCCGGAGGCAGAAACTGAAGGTCAAGTGCAGGACTTAATTACAAGGATAATAAAAATTGTGAAGGTTAAATCCACATCCACATCTTACACCACAGAAGGAAGGAGGGAGGGAGGGAGCGAGAGATTGGGGAAAAAAGGAAGAGAGAATGGGAGAGGGAGAGAGGGAGGGCAGACAAGTGAGCACAAACATTGAAAATTAATTAGTTTAATTTATGGGTGTGCTTTATATTATTCTTTAATATAATAATTATTTCTCTGTAGATTTAATTTTAAATAAAGAGGTAAGGAATGAACTAAAGACATAGAGGCTAAAATGTTTTCTTTGTGTTTTACAGGTATCTCTAATATCGGGAAACATTCTGGTCACTACACTAAAATAAGGAAACAGTGTAGAATATATAGGACAATGCAAGGTGAAACCTAGACCAGACCAACAGAAAGTCAATTTTTTTAATCAAACATAAGAAAACATCTTTACCAATTTCTTATTGGTAATGAAAGTAAATGTATTATTTAGGATTTATTGTATATAATTATACAAAATTTCATAATAAGCAATTTAAGCTTCATATTTCACTCAGAAGAGCTACTTTTTGTTGATTTTATAAATGCCAAATTACTAAGCATCTCCAAAAATATTTCGAGACAGATATAGGATGGAGTAGACCATACCTAAAAATTACAGTCAAAGGTTATTGTTATCAGAAAGAAGGTTTAAAACTAAGAATGCCTGATTTATCTCATAACTTCACACTTAATGACTTATGAGACTTCAACAAAAGTTATTCAACTTCCATGTTTCTTCATCTATAAAATGGTCAATATAATAGCCCTAAATTTCAAGGTTGTTAAAAGGAAAAAAATGTTCAGAAAATTGCATAGTATATAGAAAATCCAAATGACAGTCAGTTGTTAAACATAGTTGTGTTATGTCTTTCTTTCTTACACAACACTTAAACACACACAATCTGAAAAGAAAATAAACCCAAAGCTCTTCTAAATATTGTAAGGATTTCAATGCTATTTTTAGCTAAAGAGCTGACAAGATCTCATTCAATCATTGATAACACTTATGTGGGAGCTGCTTATATATTTTTTAATTGTACTATATTTTGTTGAGCTAACACTGGCTTACAACACTACGTGATTTAGAGGGATAGATTCACACCTCTTCAAAATCTATGTTACCATACCACAGAAAAGTTTTTGTTTAGCATATTCCACTGTTTTTCTTTTCAGTTACCTGATATATATCTTTATTTTCAAATTATGTTTATTGAAATATTTTACATCTTTGTATCTCCTTCGGAGTTATAGGTTTAAACCTCTACAAATTCATATTGTCAAACTATGCCCACCACCAATGTCTTAATAACCCTGCACCATGGTTCTTTGGACACCTCTCTCCCAAATTCCCAACTTGCCTCCCTTCGTTTCTGGTTTCCCAGATCTGCACTCAAATGTCAGGTTTATTATTGGTTTGGTTTTGACTAGTAATTTATTATACTTCTCTATATTCTACACATAAGTGAAGACATCCAGTATTTGTTTTACTCTTTCTGAATTATTTCATATTTTTGTATCCTTTCCAGTTCCATTATGCTGAAGATCATATCTTTTGTAACTGAGTATTATTCGACTATGTATCACATCTTTTTCTGGTTCACTCCTCTGTTCTTGGGCACTTAGGTTGTTTCTATAACTTAGTTGTTGTAAACAGGGCTGCAATGAACATAGGAAACTACTTATCCCTTTGAAATAGTGATTTTATTTTGTATCTGGTTGATATCTAGGAGTGCAATTACTGAGTCACAGGGGAGGTCTATTTTTAATATACTAAGGATCCTCCATTTTATTTTCCATAGGCACTGTGCAACTTTACATCACCACCCAGGCTGTACAAGGATTCCTTTTTCCCCCTCATCAGCACTTGTTTCTGGGATTTTTGATGTGGGCCAAAAATGTGTATGTATGATGTGTATATCAGAAGTTTTGACTTGCATTTCCCTGATAAGTGATGATGAGTATTTTTTCTTATATCTATTGGACATCTATATGTCTTCATTCAAGTATTTAGCTCTCTGCCCATTTTTTTCTTTTGATTGAGTTACATGAGTTCTTTATATATTTTGGATATCTACCCTTTCCAGTGCAACTATTTTCTCCCACTCCATGGAGTATTTTTATTTCACTGATCAATCCTTTCTCTGTGCCAAAGATTTTAGTTTGATGTAATACCATTTGTTTATATTTGATTTTGTTTCATTTGCCACTGGAGACAAATCCTCAAAGACATTTCTGAAGCCTTTATCGTGGAAATTTTTGCCTAAGTTTCCTCAATGCATTTGCAGTTTCATTCATATCCATATCTTTAATCAATATTGAGTTATTTTTTGTGTAGAGAGTGAAATGGTTTGTGGTCTAGTTTCATTTTTTTGCCAGTAGTTTCCAGTTTTCCCAGCACCACTTGTTGAAGAGATTCTCCACATATCTTCTTGGCTCCTTTGTCATAGATTAACTGTCCATGGATGTGCACGATCTTACTTTTCGGTTTTCAGTTTTAAATCCATTGGCTTCTGTGTCTATTCTTATCCCAGTACCATACTGTTTTAATTACTATAACATTGAGTACAGTTTGAAGCCTGGATGTGTGATAATGCCACATTTCATTTCCTCTTTTTTTTGGTCAGGAATTTTTTGGCTCTTTGGGGTCTTTTCTAATTCTATATGAATTTCATTATGCACTGTTTCTGTGAAGAGTCACTGGAGACTTGATAGGGATTACACTGAATCTGTATATTCTTTGAGTAGGACAGCCATTTTAATAATATTTGTTCTTACAGTCCTTGAGCAGAATGAAATGCTTTTTTCCTTTTTTGTGTCTTCTATTTCTTTTTAACAGTTTCTTATAGCTTTCAATATATAGGTACTTTAACTCCTTTTACAAGTTTACATCACAGTAATTCTTTTGCTGCAATTGTTAAGTGGAATTGTCTTCTGAATTTCATTCTCTTCTGACTCATTGTTTATATGTAAAATTGCAACTGATTTTTTCAGAGTGATTTGGTACACTGTCACTTTACTGAATTGATTTATTATTGCAATTAGTTCTTTGGTGGAGGTTTTAAGGGTTTCCATGTATGTTCATTTCAAGTGAAAATAATGATATTTTCACTGTTTCTTTCCCAATTTAGATTTAGTTTATAACTCCCTTGCCTGACTGCCTTAGCTAGGATTTCCAATAGAGTAATAAGTAGTAGTGGTGAGAGTGGATGTCCCTGTCTTGTACTAGATCCTAAACAAAAAGCTTTCAGACTTTTACTACTGAATATGAAATCTGCTGTGGACTTGTCATAAATGGCTTTTATTATATTGAGGAATGTTCCATATATCTCCAGTTGTGAGTGTTTTATCTATATTTTTGAGTGTTTTAATTATAAATGGAATTTGAATAATTTCAAATTACATCTCTTCAGCTATTGATGTAATCATATTATTTTTATCATTCCTTTCATTGATGTGGTGAATTACATTGGTTAATATTCAGATGGTGAACCATCCCTGTATTTCTGAAATAAATCCCACTTGGTCATGATATATGATCCTTTTGATGTATTACTGGATTTGGTTGTCTATGATTTTGTTGAGGCTATTTTCTTCTATATTCATTAGGGAGATTTATTTGTAATTCTTTTTTGTTTGTCTTTTTCAAGATTTGAAACATGTGACATTGGCTCATAAAACGTGTTTTGAAGTTTTCACTCTATATTTTAGAAGAGTTGAGCAGGATAGGCATTAGTTCATCCCTGAAAGATTGGTAAAATACAATAGTGAAGCAACCTGGGTGCTGAATTTTTTTCTCTGGGAGACTTTTATTACTTGCAATTTCCTTCCAGATGATTGGTCTGTTCAGATTTTCTATTTCTTCCTGGTTTAGTCTTAGAGGGTTGTAGTTTACTAAAAGTTTCTTCATATTATCTATGTTATTCAATTTGTATACAAATAGGTATTTTTAGTAATCTCTTTTGTGTTTCTGCAATGTCTGTTGTAATTTATCCTGTTTAATTTTTCACTCTATTAGATTTTTTCTTCTAACTGTTCTTAGTGAGTCTAGCTAGAAACCTGTCTATTTTGTTGAATTTTTACAAAGAACCAGCTTTCGGTTTCACTGATCCTGTGAGCTAGCTGTCTTTTTACTTTTCCCTTTCATTTGTTTCTACTCTAACTTTTATTATTTCATGCTTTTAGTTTTGTGTTTCCTTTGTTCTTTTTCTAATATATTTAAGTAAGAGAAAGAGATAAGGCTATTTGAGATCTTAATTATTTCTTAATGTGGGACTGGATTGCGTAATATGTTCCTCTTAGTCTTGCTTTTGTTACATCCATAGGTTCTGACAGATTGTGTCTTCATTCTAATCCAGGTATTTTGTAATTCTTCTTTGATTGCCTCATTTATCCAAAGGTCATTCAGTAGTGTGTTGTTAACAAATATAACTATCTAGGTTTTTGCACTTATTTTCTTCTTACCTTTGTTTTCAAGTTTTCCTAATATTTTTTTTCATTCTTTCTTTTTAATTTTATGTTTGTATTCTAAAATATTTTCTATATTTAGAAGTATAGAGTCTTTAATTGCAATGCTACTGCTTAGTAACATCCAAAGATTGGACTAAACTGATCAAATGTCACAGAAAAATAACTTTATTATATTGTAGAATATTAAAGGACAGGCAAAAATATATTATATAGCTGCCAGGGACAATGTCAAACCTCATGAAAAGTTCTATACACAAAAATTTTCCCAATTAATAAGAAGTGAAATGAAGGTTCCTTGCCTGGTCGTGTTAGACCAAATACCCAAATCTAAAACTTCCCTATTTAACTGTGTAATTTTAAATGAAAGTGTTAGATAGTAAATCACTGCATTCTTATTTGGGATGGGTGCTGTAACTTTATCCATTCAATTGTGTGTGTGTGTATATATATATATATATATTAGATATATATATTTACAATTGTTTCTTTTTTACACTGCAAGTGTAGAAATCATTGATCTGATTATTGAACTCAATTTTAACAGTACTAAGGACAAGATAACTTGCATATACATATTTGGTAGTGGTTTTTGACTATGCTATTGGAAAGCAAAGACCATGATGATAAGATTTGGACATCAGTTAGAACTATAAAACTTGTACTTAACTTAGTAAAGACTAATTGGCAGTTCTTATCTCAAGACTACCCACCTGTGTCTATGTAAGCATTTTTTCCACAAGTTTCATAATCATTTTCCTTTCAAAAGTAACAGCTTTCTGCTTTCCTCTCTCCTCCTCCTCCTAATAAGACTGTGCTTTTAAAAAATATATTAAAAAAATAAAATAAAGGCCAATTGTGTTCTTAGTTCACTCTCCCCATAAGATATTTCAAGATGCAGAGAGGTATGATTAAACAAAGATAGCACAAGTAAGTCAGAAGATAAAACTTATGAGAAAGAGGAGTACCAAGTTTAAATTAATATAACAATATTTAAAATTTTTACACAAGTCCATTTACAAAGTACCATTATATAAATTCAATTCAATAAGTATTTTTAATTAAAGTAATATTGGTTTATAATACTTTAAGACTCTGCATAAAGTAAAAATAAATACATACACATATTCATGGTGATACAATTCAATTGAAGATGTGACCTGTTTGACTAAAGGAGCATATTGCAAACATACAAATTATGGCAATAACAATATAAAGGACAGATACAATCTAACTGGAGTAGTTAGAGAAATTTTCGTTGAAACCTTGAATTTAGCCCTTGAAAAAACAAAATAATAATTAACAACATTAAGATATTATATGACAATTACTATTACATCCTTTTAAAGTTCAGTAAATTGAGACTGAAAGAGTCTCAGAGGATTCTGTCATCCAAGGTCACAGAACTGGTTAATGTAAACTGGGACATTTTTCTGATTCATGAGCCTATTCCTATTTGTAATATCACCCTATCAAAAGTCTAAATTGTATACATAAGACCACATATTCTTTCAAGGTAATATTAAACAAATTCTACTGTTTGTGCTATAATAGTAAGTTTGGTCATCCTTTTTACACCACATGAAAATAAATGTTCTATCCTCCAACAATTAATGGTATTTCCAACTGCAAATAAAATCTTTGCAGTATTTCAATGAATAATGGGGAAATTATATCTTTTCTTAAAGATTTAGAAAGCTGTTTATAAAGGTGAAAACCATCATTATGATCATAATGAAGTGGAGATTGTAATAAGGCAAAGGGAGTGATGCCATACAATTCTTATGTCCCTGGTGAATAGAACAAAAGAGAACAATAAGATTAATCTTCAGTGAATGTAAGATAAAATTTTCCTGATGAAATGAATATTCAAGAACATAATAATAAAATATGAGTTTCACTATATATCAAGAACCATTCTAAGTGCTTCATGCTTACTTAATTATCAAACAACTCTATGAGATGTGTATTATTATTCATTTATAGAGGATGAATCTGAATCATAGAGAAAACATAGCCAAATGTCTGACTATATAGTCCTTGTTCTTAACCACTCAGTTCTAATATCTGTCAAAAATAAGATTACATGTTCTCTTTTTGTAGAATACTTTTAGATACAAGTACAAATTATATATATTAGATATGAATTTGTGTTCTAGAAATCAGCAGCTCACATGGCATCTAAAAACAGACCTTGGCATTATGTACACCAGATTTTAAGAACTTATTCAGTGATGGCCTGCCTGTGGAATTTAGGCAAGTTATTTAACCCCTCAGATCTTTAATTTCCTCCTTTCAAAAGGACATTATAGTCATTTTCAGATGAGGATGGGAGCAAGCAGCACAGTATGTTAACAAAAACTCTGAACTTAAATGTCAAAAGACTTAGATTATGGCTTCAACTATTACTAGTCATGTGAAATAGAACAAGTATTTATTGAATCCATGTATATAAGGTTACATTATAAGAACTCTGGGAATATAACAATAAAGAATACTTTCTAACAGCAGATTAATTCATTCAAAATTTATCAGTTTCCTTAATGACTGAGCTAAGACCCAAGAAATAGCACTATCTGATATTAACGTTCTATGCTTCTGAAATAGAATTTGAAAAAAAAAACACAATAATTTTCTTTGCTAAATGCAATTTTTGTGTATCTCTATATACCAAATGTGTATACATATATATATATCAGATTTTCCTTTTGATATGTGAAAGGAATGTATGCATAAAGCGGAAGAGACTGAATTTTCAAGCTTGTCTCATTGTATTCATCACCTACAGCTGCCCACCAGCTGTCACCACATTCTCTTCATGAGGCATATTTTTTTCCTATGGAGATTATTACATGACACCACTACTGAGACACTATCATAGCACAATCAGCATGATTTACAGAAACTTAGTGGAAAATGTTGTCTTTTCTTCTCTTACTCTCAGATGAACTCAGTTAACAATTCTAAACTATTCATACAGATGTTGAAGAACCAATATCTACATTTTAAATGTGTTTTCCTTGCTCTTGTTTACATAACTATGTGATTAGTCATGGAATGTAGTAATGGTTCGTTACTGTTAGAGATCAGTAATGGTTAGTAGCATCAGTTTTGGTGTCAGATACAGACTGCTATAAACGCAGAGAGATATAAATACTACTGCTAACACAAACTAGGAGACTTTAACCAATCAGATCCTATATGTTCTCAGATATAAAATGAAAGTTATACTACTTATTTCCTAACATTACTAACTGAGATAAAATAAATGAAATGTTTGCTACATAGCACTTTATGTGATGACTAATAATTAAAGGTGAATAATCCATTAAGTTTATTATCATCCTTAGCTATAAAAATAAAACATAAATGCTTAGAGAAAAAATAAATTAAGCCGTTTTACCATAAACAAATACTAATTCATTTTAGTATCAGGGAAACTAGTGTTTGGATCTACTTCCATTTTAAATCACAGAGGAAACACACTTTAGATTTTTAAAACACAGACACCATTTTTCTTCTACCTCTGACTCCATTAAGAAAAACAGACAAGTTTATAATTGGGCATGTCAAAATTTAATGTCTCCATTAAGATATCTGTCAAAATAGTACTTAAACCAAACACAAAAAATGAAATCCAATACTACACATTAATTCTCCATATGTATAATATGGAGTTATATTATACATATAATAATTATACATATAATATATTATACATATAATAGTTTGAATATCTCTTTCCATGTGCTTAATAGTCATTCTAAACTATAAAATGGTAATCTGAGGAGAATTACATATATAATTTCTAACTAAACCTTCAAGTTACAGACAATTTTGCAGCCCTTAGTCAACAATTGAATATCTGATTTTTTTAGTCATAAATATAGGAATGACTAGTAGTACAGGGAAAAATCAAAACAAACCAGATGAAATCTCTAGAATTCAGATTTTATGAGCAAATCATTAAGTCACTAACCATACCTTATTCACCTTAATTAGATCAATATGAAAGTAAATTAACTTACAGTTAACAAGAACTTCCTTCGACTCCATGAAAATGCTTACTAGAGAGTGAACTTAACACAGATGTCTGCCCCTAGTTAGTAAAATCTCCAGCTCTCATACCACCTTACCAAACATATGATCACACACACTCCTTCCTAACAGCTGACTTTTAATCCTGTCCTTAAGTTTAAACAAGATATTCTCAAAAATATGTAACATATAGTACTGAAACCACCAAGGAAAAAAATATTTTCAAAATCATTCCCTAGGTCTATCATGCTACATTTCCCAAAAAAAAAAAAAACATGACTGACAACATGGGAGCTGAACTATATAATTTGCTTTCACATCCATTGCTTCACTGAATATATGAAGAGTCCCTGACACAATTATCTTCTTTGAGCTGGAAGATGAGCACTCTGAAATGTAATACAAATATCAAAGTCATTTGGGAGCCACTGAGGAAGAAACATTAATGTTATAAAGGCAAATGATGCAACCAAGGTATATTACTTCCAGGAAATAAAACATTTTCCAATCCAGCCTCTCCCATAGCACAAATCATGGAGTCGGCAGTTAGAAATGACATTAGAGTCCAAAGATACCTCCTGGCTACTATTTTACTCTGCAGTGTCATGTAGGACACACAAAAAAAGAATGTTTACCTAACTCCCTAAGAGATTAATGATCTATATCAATAGTTTTTACTCAGAAAATAATTTTACTCACAAAAAAAATTTCTTTCTTCTTTCTTCTGTATATCACAAAATACCATCTTTTTCTTATTAATCTTATTACTTACAAATTGTATTTGTGGAATTGTTACATAAAAGAAGCAGAGCTGTTTTCCTATGATTACCCAATTAATCAAAACATAAAGTACTAAAATTGATTTTTCAAAAGATACTGATCCTAGGAGTTTTATGCAGTTAGGAAATTCTCATGTATAACTTATATTCACCTAAAATAAATTCAGTGAATCTAGCCTGTGCCAGCCACTGTGCTAGATTCCAGAAATACCAAAAACAAAACAAAACCAAAAAAAAAAAAAAAAAACAAGACATACTTCTCTAAGAAAAATTTATAATATATAGTATGGTACTATTAGTGGCATAAAATAATGTTACTACATTGAAATTTTCCCTTAACATGCCTTTTTCAGAAGTCCCTTCATTCAAATGAATTCCATATATGCCCTGCTTTCTTTCAAAAAGTAAATACCAGTCAACTATAGTGAAAATAGGCATATTTAGAGGTGAATATGGTGGAAGGAGTGACAGATAAACATCACAACTACTACATATCAAATTTGATTTGCACATTAAATGTCATTTCATTTCTAAAGAAGCTGTAAGGATAACCTTATGAATGACATGACTTAATGGAGTCCAGAATACTTTCCACAGTATTCCTCAGAATACTTGCCACAGAATAAGAGATCCTCTGGGAAATCAGATTTCAAACTATACTACAAAGCCTAACAATTAAAACAGCATGGTACTGAAACAAAAACACATACAGATATCAATTGAATCAAACAGAAAACTCAGAAATAACGCCATACATATATTGACAACTAATATTTGGCAAAGGAGCAAAGACTATGCAATGGGACATGGACAGTTTGTTCTATAAATGGTGCTGGAAAAACTGGACCACCACAAAAGAATTAAATGAAGCTCCTACCTCACACCATGAATAAAAACCATCTCAAAATGGATGAAAGAATTGAATATAAGATCTTAAACTATAAAATATATAGAAGAAAATATAGGCAAACCAATACCACTGATAACATACATCTCAGAAACATCTTTAAAGACTCATTTTCCAAAGCAAAGAAAGTGAAGGAAAAGATAAACAGCTAGGATTACATCAAACTAAAAAGCTTTTGTATAGCAAGAGACATTAACCAAAACAAAGAGACCACCTAGTTACTGAGAAAAATTTTTGCACACAATATTACTAATAAGGAACTGATCACAAAGATACACAAAAAGCTGATGTGACTCAACAAAGACAAAGTAAACAATCCAGTCAAAAAAATGGGCAGAAGAGCTAAAAAGATACCACTCCAAAGAGGAAATACAAATGGCCAACAGATACATTAAAAAAAATTTCAACATTCCTTATATCAGGGAAATTCAAATCAAACCCATAAGGAGATGCCACCTTACTCTAGTGAGGATGGCACATATTTCAAAAACTAGCAACAACAAAAGTTAGCAAAGATGTGGAGAAAAAGGAACACTCCTATACTGCAGGTGGGAATACAAACTGGTTCAACCACTTTGAAAGCTGTGTGGAGGTTCCTCAAACTACTAAAAATGAAGCTTCCATAAGGCCCAGCAATTCCACTCCTAGAAATCTACCCAAAGAACACAAAAAAAATTAATCCAGAAAGCTACCTTCACCTCTATGTTTATTACAGCACTATTTACAGTAGGTAAGAAATGTACTCAATGCAAAGACCCAAAAAGAGATGACTCGGTCAAGAAGATGTAGTATATATACACAATGGAATATTACTCAGCAATCAAAAAAGATAAATGCATGCCATTCACAGCAATATGATGGAGCTGGAAGGAAAAAGAAAAAAATCAGATGTTTTACTTACAGGAGGGATATAGGTAACCCAAATAAGGGATCAGGAAAAATAATAATAAATAAACAAACAAAGCTAGCAAGTAACTATAAACTGGAGAATAAATTTATGATTAAAAACCCTGCAAGGAAAGACACACTAACCAAAACAAAGCACCAACTGGGAGAAAATCTTTACACACAACATTACTGACAAGGGACTTATCACACAGATCCACAAAGAACTAACCTGACTAAACAGAAACAAAGAAAACAACCCAGTCCAAAAATGGGCAAAAGAGCTAAAAAGGCAGTTCTCCAAACAGGACATGCAAATGGCCAACAGGCATATGAAAAAATGCTCAACTTCTCTTGTCAACAGAGAAATGCAAATCAAAACCACTATGAGATACCACCTCACCCCAGTGAGAATGGCACAGATCCAAAAATGTAGCAACAACAAATGTTGGCATTCCCACTGCTGGTGGGAATGCAAGCTGGTCCAACCATTATGGAAAGCAGTATGACGGTTCCTCAATCTACTAAGAATGGAACTTCCATAGGATCCAGCAATC
>JAGFMF010011725.1:2528369-2547042 GCA_019455555.1 Galemys pyrenaicus
GGAAGATGGGAGCACGAGGGACTGAGGTGATGGTGCACTGGTGAGATGGTGATGGGGAATACATGGGGATTACAATTGATGGCAATTATATGTAAATTTAAAAAAATTTATATAAAAAAAGATACTAAATAAGAAAAAACAAAGGAATTAAAAAAAAAAAAAAACCCTGCAAGGGAAAGAAGGAGAGGGAGTGGGATGAAAACAAGGGAAGGAAGAGAACAAGGGATTATGGCAATGGTGCATGGATGAACTGATGGTGGGAATTTTATGAGGACTACACCTGAGAAGAAAGCAAACGATTGTACAAAAATGAACTATGATGTAAAATATATATAAATGAATAAATTAATTTTAAAAGAAATAAACAATTAAAATCTAAAGAAATAAGAAAGAGCCTAAATAAACAACCTTGTCTCACACCTCAAGGAAATATAAGAGAAAAAGAAAACAAAATCAGTGCAGGAAGGAAATAATAAAAATTAGAGCAGAAATAAATGAAATAGATCAATAAAACTAAATGTTGGTTCTTGAAAAAAATTAAAACTCTAGCTAGTCTCACTAAGAAAAATAGGGAAAAAACTCAAATAAGTAGTGCAAAAAATGAAAAGAAATTTCAATAAATAGACAACTGCAAAATTTCAGAGAATAATAAGGGGCTACTATTAACATTTAATTGCAAACAAGTTCAACATCCTTGATGAGATGGACAGATTCTTAGGACTATACAACCATCCATGATTGAACAGAGAAGAAATATAAAACCTAAACAAACCAATTACAAGTAAAGAAATTGAAACAGTTTTTAAAACCCTTCCAAAGAACTATAGTCAAAACCCAGATGACTTCACAAATGAGTTCAAAGTTGAAAAACTTTCAAAGATGAACTAATAACTGTGCTAGTCAGACTTTTTCAAAACAATGAGAAAAAGGGATAATTCCAAACACATTTTGTAAGGATAACATTATGCTAATAACAAACCAAACAAAGAAAAAGGAAACTCCCTCATGAACAATAATTCACCTCACTAACAGAAAAGAAACTAAAATTCATGTGATTATAGCAATAGCTGCTGAAAACATTTAATAAAGTTCAGAATATATTTATGATTAAAAACTCTTGAGAAAAAGGAATAAATGTAACATATGTTAACATAATAAGAGCCATATGTGACAAACTCACAGATAGCATTATTCTAAGGTGAAAAACTGAAAGCCTTTCCACAAAGATCTACTACAACACAAGGATGTCCAATCTGACCACCACTGTATAGTACAGTAGTAGAAGTGCTATCTATGGCAGTTAGGTTAAGAGAAAGATATAAAAAGAATACAAACTGAAAAAGAACTAAAGCTATCATTATTTGCAGATGATATAACAATATATAGAGAGAAGCCCAAAGACTTCACACAAAAGCATATTAAAACAACCAGTTCAGCTAAATGACTGGATACAAAATCAACACAAAAATATTAGTTGCCCTCTTACAATCAAATAATGAGACATAAAAAGAAATTAAGAAAGTCATTCACTTTAAAATCCCATCAAGAAAAATATATTAAATACCTAGGAATCATTCTAACAAAAGAGGTAAAGGACTTATAAAAGAAAAATGCAAAACATTTAAAAGATGTTAAAAAAAAAAAAAAGATACAGATAAATAGGAAGATATCCCCTGCTCAACACTGTCAAAATGGCCATCCTACCTAAAGCAATTAGAAGTTTCAATGCAATCCCAATAAAAATCCCAATGGTATTCTTCAAAGAAATGGAATATTAGTGAAACTCATATGGAACAACAAAATACCGAAAGGGCCAAACCTCCCCTGTCTAAAAATGGTTAAAAATGGAGTATCACACTTCCGGACTCCAAACTATACTACAAAACCATAATAATTAAAACAGTATGTACTAGAACAAAAATAGACATACAGACCAACAGTACAGAATTGAAAGCACAGAGATAAAACCATACATTTGTGGACAACTAATCTATGACAAAATGGTAAAATATATACACTGGAATAAGGAAAGACTCTTCAATTAATATTTTCAGGAAAATTGGACTGCCACATGCAAAAGGAAAAAATTAGACCACTATCTCACTTCACACATGAAAATCAGTCTAAAGTGGATAAAATACTTGGATGTACTACCTGAAAACATAAAATACCTGGAAGAAAACATAGACAAAACAATCCATGACATAAACTTCAGAAACATCTTTGAGAGCTCATCTACAGAAGCAAGGAAAACAAAGGAGAATATAAACAAAAAGGACTACTCAAACCGAGAAGCTTCTGTACAGTTAAAAAAAAGGGGGGGGGAGAGTAGCAACAAAAATGAAGATACACCCTCCTGAATGGAGAGAATACTTGCACACTAGACATCTGACAAGGGACTAATATCAAAGACCTATGAAGAATTCATACAATTCAACAAAAGCAAAACACACAACCCAACAAAAAATTTAGCAGAGAAGCTAACTAGGCATTTCTCCAATAAAACATAAAAATAGTCAACAGGCATTTTTAAAAAAATGTTCATCATCACTGGTGTTACGGTGATGGGGAATGCATGGGGATTACAATTGATGTCAAATATATGTAAATTTTAAAAATTATAAATAAAAAAAAATAAAATAGCACAGAATAAAAATAACCAAAAAATGGGCAAACAGAAAAAAAAAATGTCCATCATCACTTATCATCAGGAAAATGCAAATCAAATCTACAGTGAGATATCATATGATACCTGCGAGAATGACCCATAACACAAACAGCAAGTATTGGTAAAAGTATGGAGAAAAAATGACTTTCTTATACTGGTGGTGATACAGCCCCTTATAAAAAGCCATACGGAATTTTCTCAAAACACCAACCCCGCAACTTCATTCCTAGGTATCTATCCAAAGAACACAAAAACACTAATTTGAAAGGAAACTTGCACTATATGTTTATTGCAGTACTATTTACAATAATTAATGTATAAAAACAATCTAAATGTCCTAAAACAGAAGACTGGATCAAGAAGATGTGGTATATATATACACAATGGAATATTACTCAATGATCAAATCATTTGTGGCAACATGGATCGAGATGGAAGAACTTATATTACCGTGAAATAAATGAGGAGAAAGATAAATATTGGATGGTTTCACTTATGTATAGAATATAAAGAAACCATACAAAGGGTCAAAAGTAATCCTTTAAAGTTAACCATAGAGGGCCTCCCTGGTGTCGCAGTGGGTTAAGCAATGCACTATGAAGCAGCACGAGTTCGATCCCTGCTGCCGGACAAGGAAGTGATCCACATGGCGCGGCAGACCTCTCCTGCCTTGCCCGCTACTGCCCTCGTTAGTGTTTTTCTGTTGATCTGCCTATTCTGTTCCCCACTGTCTATGGTGAATCCTCTCACCACCCCCCCACCTCTGGCCTGTACCCCAGTTCTTGTATGCATAAATAAATAAATCTTTTTTAAAAAATAAAATAAAAAATAAAGTTAACCATAGATCTGAGGCATACTGTAAGAAAGAAAGAGGAAGGAAGAGGGCGTTGGCTGGAAAGGGTGGTCAAAGAGCACAGTGGAGTATGGTGATGAACGATGGGTGCTTTGATGGTGAGAGAACTTTCAGTGACCATACCTTTATTTTTATATACCTTTTTAATATACCTTTAATGTGAAAAAATTAACAGGGATGTGAGGGAAAAAGTCCTTTACTAGAAAGTAAATCTAAAAATTAAGAAAATAAAGTCAAGAGGAAGTCAGATGTAAGAAAATATTTTAAAATAATGTATCTCATAATTGTTACTGTGAATATATAAAGCAACTATTACAACTCAACAATAAAAAGGTAATTCAAGTTAAAAATGACCAAAGAGTCAAGCAGACAGTACTCCAAAGAAAATATACAAATAGTCAAGAAGCACATAAAATGTTATTCAGCATCACTTGTTTTTAAGGAAATTCAAATTAAAACTGACATGAGTTACAATTCATAATAGAAAAATTATGCTTACAATAAAGGACAAACAATAGCAACTGTTGGCTAAACTGTGAATAAATTGAAATATACTATTGGTATGAACAAAAATGGTGAGTCACTTAGAAAAAATTTGGTAGTTCCTCAAAAAATTAGAGTTACCCGCAATTCAACTTCTAGATATACATTTCAAAGGAATTAAAATCAAATGTTCACACACAAAAAAATCTGCACATAAATGTTGATAATGTCATTATTCGTAATAGTCAAAAAGTAAAAACAACACAAATATTCATCAACTGAAAAATTAATGGATAAGCATTAGGTGTTAGGGCCATACAAAATGGAATACTACTCAGCAATAAGAAGAATGAAGTAATGATGAATGCTACAGCATGGATGAGCTTTGAAATTTGATATGAATGTAAGAAGACAACCACAAAAGACCATTTATTATTCCACTTATCTGAAATGTCCAGAATAGACAAATCTACAGAAAATACATTAGTAGTTGCCACGGTGCTAGACAGGGTTATGGAGACTTGGGCAGGAGGAAGGGGAATTTAATGCTAATTAAAATGCCCTGGCATTAGATAGCAATGATACCTCTACAACTCTGTGAATATAACTAAAAACCATTTAACACCTATGAATTATAGTATATAAATATATACTTTGTATATAATATAGTATGTGAATCTCGAGAAAACTGTTATTTAAAAAAAAATAGACACTTTGCAAATTATGCCTGAGAGAACTTCTACATCAAAATGGCTCTTACTAACACTAAAAAGAATTTTTACAAAAAATTAGCATGATGTAAGTAAAGTTTCCTAAAAATAAAACAGCATACATATATATTTAAGTAATTAAAATAAATTAAGTACTTAATTTTAGTAATAATAGTGTGGTTTACAGAAAGAATAATTCAAGGCTAGATATGTTTCCTTTCTGCCTTCTGAATAAATTTCTATTTCTCTTTGTTCCAATCAAAACTAAGTAATCTTTCTTCTCTTACAACTCATAAATTCTGTATAAGCTCCAAACACATCAACTTTAGACCCTTCTCTATGTCTTAAAAATAACTCATACTTTTTTAAAACATGTTACTTCTATTTGGAAAGTCCTTCTCCCATAGAAACATATCTGAGTTTTACACATTCTGCAGTGTTTAAAATATTGCCTCTTCTATGAAGTCTTTCCTGATTCTTCCCCTCCAGTCAGGATTAGGTTGGTTTCTCTTAGTACTTCTCTCTCTGGAGATATGTTCCATTGATATCTTTCACAGTTATATGTGCATTTGTGTTCTTTTTCTTTTATCCAACTATTGAATCTCATAATTGAAATATGTATGAAATTCCAACATGTTTCAAATTATATCAATTCTGTTCCTCACAACAACCATGGAAGAGAGATTATTATATTTCACAGATGAAGAAAATGAAGTTTGGAGACAATAAATCCCTTGTTCAAGGTCCACCAATAAGTGAAAGTTCTGAAATGTGACACTGGTCCATCTTTGGTGGTATCTATTTCCCAGTGTTTTTAACATAGTTCACTGTACAAAACAGGTCTTTATAGCTTATCCATTTTATGTAATTAATTAGAACTAACAACAAAAATATTAGTCACTTATTGAGCATAGACATTATTTCTTCACTTTTTAAAAATTTTTACAGTTTTAGAATAGTTTTAGGGTTACAATAAAACTGAAAGGGAGATACAAAATTTCCTATGTATACATCTGCCCTCACATATATACATAGCCTCCTCCACTATTAAAAGATTAACAATTTATAATCAACCTACGCTTTAACTCTTCTCAAAAAAGGTACAATTTTTATAAATTATGAAGTTATTATGAATTTATAAATTATACTGAACCTATATAATCACCCAAAATTCATATTTTATCTTAGGCCTCACTTCTAGTGTTCTATATAATCTGAATCTGAAAAAAAAATCTATAATTTTACATCCTATGAGTTTGAAAAATATTTAATTTATATTCATCATTATAATATCATACAGTCTGTTTTCCCTGTCCTCAAAATCCTCTGTATTCAGCCTATTCATTTCTGCTGAGGAACACAGGTTTTATATTCAGATTTAACTTAATTCAAATTTCAACTCTTCATTTCCTCATTTCTTAAATGAACATTAAAATATTTACATACCTGAATTACTGTATTAAATAAGAAATGTTAAGTTCTTAATACATTATAGGAGATTAATAAACATAGGTTTTCGTCCCTTTCATACTTTTTTGCTGGTGCCTGATACCTCAATTGTAATAGCTTAATGAGAGGACCTGCTCTTTGAGGTGTAACACCTGTATTGTAATTCTGCAACTCATTAGCTTCCTGATTTAATCTACAAAGGGGGTAGGGATGTTCAATTCCCTCTATAATGCTCTATATAAATAAAAAATTGAGAGAAGAACATTAGGATGAAAAACACAAGTGAATTCCGCTAGAGTAAATTCTATGTGGAGCAGCTCCAATCCAAAGGTGAATTTCAAGAATCCAAACGTGATCTGAATCTCTCATACATGTTCCAACCAAGATGAAACAAGCAATAATAGTTTAGTTTGTTCATATCATCACACTCTTCATGCTTTCATTACTAAAGTCCCGCTCAGGCAATCTATACCAAGGTTATGAACAGACTGTTGAAAGTCATAAAAACAACAGGTGCTCTAAACAGCTGGAGAAAGCTGAACTCTTCAGTATGATCATAACAACTAGCAATTGTTCAAATCTGTAGAAGAGACACAAGTAATTCACCCACAAGAGAATAGGTCCTCTTTACTCTATCCAAAGTCCCTGAGAAGTGCATTGCTCTTTAGTATTAATAAGCTCTGAGATGCAAGAATTCACCCCCTAATAAAAATAGTAATTCAACTGGGAATCCTTTGTGTATATATTTTCTTAGGGAGACAAACAGAAACTTAGTTAATTATTGACAATTTCTTAATTCTGTGATTGCCAGACATTATGTAGAACTGTAGAAGAACTGTAGAACTGGTTTTGAAATTTAAAAAATCTGCTTTACAATTTTCTAGCTGTGCAACTTCAGACTTATGATAATAATGTTTGCATACCACCTGTTTTTCTAAGCACTTTAATATGTTAACTACTTTAACATACTAGCTCTATATGTAGGTATTATAATTTAACCTACTTCAAAGATGGAAAAAATGACATTTAGAGAGATGATGTAAGCTTGTTCAAAACCCACAATTACTAAATAACAGAACTATGATTTGAATATGTACCCTAGTTCCAGAGACAATACACCTATATCATCACATGGAGTTCTAAAGTGTTTTCTCTGAACTTTTTTCTTTATTGTAAAATAGAATGAATTCAGAGGGACACTGTATAAGAAAATATATGTAAAGTACAATTGTATAAGAACACTGTATAAGAAAATATATGTAAAGTACAATTCCTGGCATTAGTAGGTACATAAGTACATTCTGTTCTCATAAAATTATTAACATAGCTCATGCTAAAAGTGAAGCAGCACATGGTCTCTCCCCGTATATGTAACTGTATATAGCTATATATACTCTACATTCAGGAAATATATATACACAGAGAGAAAAAAAACACATTTTGAGAAAGAAGGAGATTGATTGAGATAAAGGCCCTACCAATATTTGGAAAATAAACAATTTTATGAAATTTTGGAGGACAATGTAAAAAGTTAAGAGGAATTTTAATATCAATTGTTCTACAGTTTATATATATAATAATATTAACAAATTATAAACCAACTTAGTTTTTAATTCTTCTGGATTACTTGTTGGTCATAAAATAAGACATTGAAAAATTAAGGGATTCATAATAAAAATTAAGGAATGTAGTGAAATACATTCTACAGTATCCTTGGCCTATAATTTTCAATATTTTATTTTTATATTTCAATCCTGTTCATCATGTTATTCATCTTGATACATGGTTTAGTCTTCAGAAAGTTCTATCTTATATTGAAATTAAATTGCCTTCATTTTATACAAATAAAAATAATCATTAAATTAAAAAAGCCCCTCCACAAATTGTTCTAATGTGAAATATATAATTTGGGAAAGTTTTAGATCTGAACACACTGTTTTTTTACTTATATTTTAAATTGTATTAGTTTTTATTAAGGCAATGCTGATTTTCAATACTGTATAGTTTAATGGTATAGAATCACAGAATTTTGGTATATGTGACCACACTACAACCAAAACAAATCACCCATTAATCATCACCATAGTCTCTTGGGTATCTTGGGTATCCTTCCTCTCTGTTAACTACAATTTTATAGTCAGATTTGTAGAGCTTATTTTGCTTTAATTTTGTCTGTTCTTTTGTGTCTTTATATTTCACATATGAGAGAAATCACCTGCATGTCTTTCTCCAAAATTTATTTAACTTTGTATAGTACCCTCCAGTTCCATCCATGTTGTCACAAATGATTAAGATTTCATTTTTTATAACACCGTAATACTCCATTCACGTTATCTAAATTCATTCATCTGTTGTCGGGTACTTAGGTTGTTTCCATAGCATGACTATAATGAACAGTGCTGTAATGAACATAAAGTACATACATCACTTTGATCAGTGTTTTGTCATTCTTCAGATAGATACCTAGACATGAAATTGCTGGATGATATGGTAGATTTATTTTTAATAGTTTGAGAAGCCTCCATATTGTTTTTTAGAGAAGCCAGACAAGTCTAAAAGTTCACCAAAAGTTGATGGTTACTTTTTTCCACAGCCTTTCCAAAATTTTTCTGAACTTTTTATTTTGGATTATTCTCACAGGTGTGAGTTCCTCAGTGTAGCTTTAACTTGCATTTCCTTGATGATAAATGGGAATTTTTTCATGTACCTTTTTGAAGGTTGTGTTCTCTAATATTTGGCCATTTCTTCTAATTATCCAAAGTAGGAGTATAAAGATGTTCATAATAGTCTCTTATGAGTTCATGTATTTCTAAGATATCTGCAATAACCTTTTTCTATTATTTCTGATTCTATTTATTAGAGTTTGCTCCCTTTTTTGTTCATTTTTCAAAGAACCAGTTTTGGGTTTCAATGGTAATTTGGACTGCTTTTTTTATTTCTATATAATTTATTTTCACAGTATTTTTTTTTATTTTTCCTTCCCTCTATTGACTTTTGGTTTAATTGTACTTTTTCTAATTACTTAATGTAGAAATTTAGATGTTAGTCGTCTTGCTTCTTGATGTAGGCCTATATTGACTTATACTTCTGGTTTAATTCTACTTTTGCTGTGTTGTAGCTTTTATCTTCTTTTTTCTTTGTATCCAGATATTTTTAATTCATTGTTTACTTTCTCATTAACCCAATAATAATTCAGTAGTTTGATATTCAATCTCCATAACTAGAGATTTATTCCACGTTCCCATTTTCTATTTGTGGTTGACTTTTCATTAGATACCATTCTGATCCATAAAAATACTTGATTTCAATCTTCATAAATTTATTGACACTAGTTTTGTGGTCCAACCTGTGGTCTATCCTCAAGAATACTCGCACAATACTACTATTATGCTACTATCAATGTCTGTTTTTAAAAGCAAAGTCTGTTGCTTTATACATTTTGATGTTCCTTCATTTGGTATATATGTATAATTGATGAATGTTACATCATTCTGATACATAGTTCCTTTACACATTTGCATAATATACATCCCTGTTTCTTGTTACTACTTTTAGCTGGAGGTCTATTTGACCTGATATGCTAATGTCCTTTTGACTTTTAGTTTCCTGGTTTCATCTATTTCCTTGTTCAAATTTTATACTTTCTTTTCTTCAATTTAGGTAGTCAAGCTTATTTCAGTATTTCATAGGAGATGTCCAGTGTTGGCGATATCCTTCAGCTTCTATTTATCTGAGAATGCTTTTAGAAGCCTTGTTGGATACAGTATTCTAGGCTGGCAGTTTTTGAGTATTTTTGCATGTCATTCCATTCCTATCTTGTCTGTTGTGTGACAGAACAGGACAGGATATCCAAGAGAACAGTCAAAAGCCAAAAGCAAAATCAAGGGCTATAGCGATGCCTATACAATAGGGTTTATAGCTCTGATCAAAGGGCAGTGCCTAGTAGAGGGAAGATCACTCTGTATGGGTTCTCACCCATTTGTACTATTGTAAGATACCTCAGGCTCAAGGAAAAACAACAACAGCAGGGTTTATTTTATAAACAGGGGAAACAAAGAGCTTTTTATAGCCACAAATGTCCAGCTATCTCACTCGAGATAGTGTCCACCAGAAGTACTAATGTAGCAAAGTGCCAGTCAGTCACCTGTGAAAGGGAGTTGGACAACACTGACCAGTATTAATGGTCCCTACTGGTCACCCACAGGCAGTGTTAAAGACATGAAGTACTTTTTTTCTATCCACTTTTTATTTTAATTTTAACTTATTTATTTGTATGTATTTTACATCACTGTCCATTTTTATAGAATGTTTGCTATCTCCTTTTAGGTGTAGTCCCTGTAAAATTCCCACCACCAATTCACCCTTCCATTACCATAGTCCCTTGTGTTCTTCCCTCCCCTATTTTTACACCTCTCTCCCACCCTCCCCTGCAGAATGACAGGCATCAAAGTATCAACAGCTTTTTGTGAGTTGTTGAACTACAACCACAACAAATAGCTCTTTGTGACACTGGCTCAGAGTCTTTGTTGTTCCTGTCAGGCACTATCAGAAACAGGACCAGAGACCCAGAGTCTGACAAAGGTCTTCAGCATTTTCTTCCTCAGTGGTCAGTTGCTCACTCTTCTTCTTTCTTCTTTCTTTAGCGGCCAGGGACAGAATATTTTCCTTTTGTTGGAGGCTAGAACAGACTCCCCTTCTTTCTTCAGAGGTTGGAAGAGTCTCTCAGCTCCCTCCAGCCCTGTCTTGTATACTCTGTCAGGGTGCCACACTTAAAAATCAGATTGGACTAAATTTTCTATCCTATGGCTGAGTGAACCATTTAGCATCTATTGGCTCGTAGCTCGCATCTGATTGGCCCAGTCAATGATTATAGCACTGCATATAAAAGCTCCAAGGAGCCACAACCTGACCCGACCTGTGGTAGAGCAGCAGGGTGAGAGACCTGCTACCACAGCTCCCACCACTGAGGCAGATCCCACCACTGAGGCAAGCTTCTGGTTTCATGCCTTCAGAAAAATCTGATGAAAGTCTGATAGCAGTACCTTTATAAAATACTTGATATTTTCCCCCCACAGTCATCATCACTATTCTATCTTTGTCTTGATCACTTGATAATTTCACTATTATGTGCCTTAGTGTACATATCATTAGAATTAGATTAGTCTTTTAGAATCATGGAGTTCTTCTCCCAGGATTTAGAAGTTTCCTGTGTTATTTCTTTGAGTAAATTCTCTGTTCCCCTTCTGGTATACCCATTAATCCTTATTTGCCTTTTCTAATGGTTTTGATAGTTCTTGAAATCATTTTTTTTAACTTTATATTTCTCACTTCTGTTATCAGAGCCCTACTACCTCAGCAGTGAGAGCCTGCCATACCAGTGGTGTTCTTTCACCAGTTGCTCCACCACAAGTCAATTGTGGCAGTTGCTCCTCAGAGTCCAGTACTGCCCTTTTTTCAGTTGTGGCAATTATTCCTCAGCACCCAGTAACTGCCTTTTTGTCAGCTGTGGCTCTTCAGAGCCCTTTTATGTCACAGCATAATTCCTGAATCATGAAAAGGACCAACCAGTTGTGAGCTAGAGCTGATTGATGCTAAATGGTCCAATAAGCTACAGGATTGAAAAATGGTCCAATCAGACTTATGAGTGGAGCACCCCCAAAGAGATACAAGCCAGGGTGGGAGGGAACTGAGAGGGAGACAACTCCAGTACCCAAACAAGAGAGATGACACCAGCCCCAAACAGAAGAAATGATTCCAGTCTCTGAAAGAAGAAGAAAAAAGGGGAAGACTGTTCCTAGGCTCTGAAGAAAGAAGAAAAGAAACATCCAGGAGGGAAGAGAAGCCAAAAACCTCTGGTCCTGTCTCTGACATTGCCTGAAAAGAGCCCCAAAGACCCTGTGCCTGGTGTCTCAAATAGTTGTTTGTTGTTGGTAAAGCCCCCACTAACTCACAAAGAGCCATTAACAGTTGATATCTCTAACACCACCTCTGGGTGACCAGTAGTCACCATCACTACTTTCCAGTGCTGTCCAGGACTCCAGTGACAGTGGTGATCATCACTAATGCTATCTGGGTGAGATAACCAGCCACTTGTGGCTACAAGTGAGCTCTTTGTTTCCCCTATTTGTAAAGCAAACCCCATAGTTTTTGTTCCTGGAGGTTGAGTCTCTTGTAGTTGTTCATGCAGGTAAGAACCCACAGAGTATCTTCTTATCAGTCACTGTCTTTTATTAGTCTATAGTTCATAGACCCCTATTGTGTGGGTATTGTATTTCTATCGCCTTTGGTTTTGGGTTTTGGCCTTTTGGCCTTTGGGGGCTTTTTAGCAGCTCTCTTGCCTCAGAGCCTGGGCAGGTGGGTGTCCATTCTATCCTTCTATCCACCTGCCTTGTTGCTCTGTCTGCCCCTATTTCACTTCCACTTGGTTCTTTTGTGCATTATTACTTTTGGGATCCCATATTATACACTCCATTCTTCTTCAATAACTTTCTCTATAAATTTTTATTTGTTTACATCTGAATTTTTATTTATTTCAAGCTTCACTTTCTATTTTCTTCATCATTATTTGTTTATTTAAATTTTACTGCATCTCTTTAATTAGCTATCCTGAAGTCCCGCAAATCATTTTGATTTGCCTTTCTGTGTTTTCTTCCATCTCTTTGGTTGTCTTTATATGGCTATTTTGAACCTTCTTTCTGAGAAACAGATAAACTCTTCCATGGTCTTGTAGCTGGATTCTGGAGAGTTGTTCTCTCCTTGTGATGTCATAATTTCTTGAGATTTCAAGCTGCCAGGTATTATATTTTTTGTTTTCCCATTTTTGCTGCTGTTTATATGTTTTAAAATATGTATCTATAGCAGGACTTAAAAAGTTGAACAATTTTCCCTTTTTCAGAGGTGGTTCTGTGGTTTTTAAAGTTTTTGCCTTAATGACTTCCATAGTTACTGAGAGCTATTTTTGAAATTTCTGTATCAGGTTTTGTAGTGATATGGTGTCATCCAGCTGCTGATAGTAGTGCACTGAGGGTAGAGGGCTGGTTCATGCATGTAATGTCACTGGTATCTCTCTTTCAGGGGTTCCATATTTGAGACTCAGTATTATGTACAGTAGGTACCAGTCTCAAGGGGAGAAGCTGGGAAATACAATCCAGATTATTGTCTCTCATCTTAACAGAGACTGGACTTTGTGGAGCCACACCCTTACCCTGCACCCAACCCACGCCCCTTGTACAGCTCTTCTACACATTTCCCCTCAGTCAAGTATGTTTATCTGGAGCCAGTGTTACAGCTCTTAGAGAGATGACAGACTTAGGCTGGTGACATGCAGTTTTTTTAGAAGCGGTATCAAGGGGCCAGAAACCACCAGTATACAGCTCTTTAGAGATACCAGCCACTCTGTTTATCTCCTTCCAAGGGATAGGAGAAACCTCCAAGTCAGTGGATGTTGCTCATAGCCACCTAGATGGTGAAAGTGGAGCTTTCCAGACTTTACCCCAAGTGGGAATTGATGGAAATATTGTGGAGCTTGGGCTTTGGACAGATAAACTGCTAGACTTTTGGGCTGTTAAAAAAGTTGGAACATTTTGCAGTTAAACTCCTGGGAAACTTTGGTTGTTAAATTTCTGGGGCTTTTTTCAATTAAGCTGCTGCAGCTTTGATAGTTAAACCACTGGTGAGGAGGAATGTCTGTATGAGAAGTCACCAGTTTAACATACATATTTCAGCGTGGACCATGTGATCTCTATCAGCAGACACTGCTGTCAGAGGAGCCCCCAAACTTCACAGCTCCTGGTGACTGCCCAACCTCAGCATAGGTGAGCTTGAATGTGCTGATGCAGTTTCAGTCTTGAAACCAGCATGGTATTTATTGAAAAGAGACCAATCAGGTTTGAGTACCCACCAGCACCAATCACATTCAAGTTCACACAGTACCAATCAAGTAAAATAGACCAACCAGGTTTGAAAGATGGGTATCCTTAAGGGGATATAATCCACACTTCAGCTGGCCTTAACAGATAAGTCTAGACTCTCTCCTCAGAAGACCTTCAAGATAGTCAACACCTTTGATACTCTCACAGACCTTTGACACCTTCAGAAACTTTTGAGACCTTTGCAAACCTTCAAGAACTTTACTTCACATCTGATCTCCACTCCAAACTGCTTTCTGACTGCTGCTCCTGGCTCCAGCTCTGCCAACGACATTACCTAGTGACTGATAACCAACCTATGGCTGGTATCCCCGAAAGAGCTGTATACTGGTAGTTTCTAGCCCCTTGGTACCTCTTCTAAAAGAACTGCATGTCACTGGCCTAAGTCTGTCATCTCTCTATGAGCTGTAACACTGGTTCCTGACACTAATTCTTTCCTTTCTTCCAACTTCTTTATCCCTCTCACCCTTTTGTAAATAAACCCTGGGATTTGTTGAACCCTGAACCTGTATCAGGTGCTTCAGTTATAGTTGTGAGTACATGAGTGAGTATCCACCAACCATGACATTTGTCCCACATATTTGCATGGTTTCACTATCTGGGATAGGAGAGATGGAATCTGGCTATGTGCTATTCTTCCTAAAGCTACTGGAGTTAAATACTGGGGCATAAGCTATTTTAAGAAGTGACAAGTGAGTTTCACTCATAAACCCAGAACCACTGGTAATTACAAGTATCTCTTGGTTTCTGTAGATAACTTCTTGGGCTGGGTGGAAGCATTCCCTCCCAGGACAGAAAAAGCTTCAGAAGTTACAAAAAAAAATGCTGAAAGAAATAGTTCCTTGCTTTGGATTTCTCAACTCTGTTCAGAGTAACAGGCCAGCATTTGCTTCAGAAATCACTTGGAAATTAAACGCTGCCTTATAGATAACTTGGAAGCTACATTTGTCTGGAGACTACAATCTACTCTTCTGTGTAATCAGAAAATGAATCACAAAGTAAAGAAGACGTTGGCAAACTATGCCAAGAAACCCAGCTGAGTTGGGAACAGATATTGTCTATTAACCCCCTTCAGATAACAGTGGCTCCTAGAAGTGGTCTTCTTGATGTGGTTTTATTTATCTATTTATTGCCCCAAGATTTTTTTTCTCTTTTTCTTTATTTATATGTATTTGACATCAATTGTGGTCCCTATGGATTTCCCACCACCATTTCACAGCACAAGGAACTGAGGTAATGTTGCACTGGTGAAGTGGGCTATGTTTAAGCACCTTTGAAATTCTCCGTGGAAGATATTTCCAAGGCTCAATTTTGAACATTAAACAAGATACAGAACAAAGAATGTGGAGACAAACAGTATGTAAAATGTATATTCAGAAAGTTTAAGCTATAATTGATAACTCTATATTCTCTAGGATCCCTATGCCTCCAGGTGAAGCACTGCATCTTTTCAGATCAGGTAATTTGGTTTTACTTAAGATTTGACAGAGTAGAGATACCCAAACTCAAATGTCAGAATAAAAATGGTCTGGTCCTTAATAACGTTTTGCGAATTATCACACTTCTTTAAAACTTGAAGACATAAAATCCTGAGTACAACACTCCAGAGTATAGAATTTCCCAGAAGACAATGACTTGGAAACCAAAACCCATTGCTCTTATGAACCTATCAAAGACATGAGTTTTTTATTTAAGAAAAAGACAAACACTAAAATATATTTTTTCTCTTTTCTTCTGTTATAGAATATTCCAGAATTAAATTCTGGTGAGTGCTGGAAATACTAAGCTGATGAATAAGACTAAGAGTTTTCCTGGGCAATGACTCTACTGAAACTTTTTTCTCCTTCCAAAATCTAAAGTATATAGGAATGCATCTCCACTGACAACACTCTCCACTTTAAGAATTTGATTTTGACTCCATGGCGGAAAAGGTTTGATTTTGATTTTGGCTTTTATTTTTTGATTGTTATAATCTTGATTTTTGTGATTTTTTATGGACCTATGTTTGATTTTTCCCTTTTATCTCTTTGCAGACTGTTTTTATGGTATATATGTGTTCCAGTTGAACAAGCAACCTCACTATTTCAAAGTGAATAAAACTGCCTCCCCACAAAGCAATGATGAAAAAAATATAGCTTCAGAAAACTGTCCACAGAGAGAAAGTACTGTGTCTTTGCAGATATGAGTACAACTGAAGTTACATAAGCTATTTCATGTGGGTTAAATGAAAAAACACTAAGAGAACGCTCTGTGTCCATAAGCTGTATGTCTCTGTGTGTTCCCATTTATTTTTAATTGTTCTAGCCACCAGATGATGATATGGAAATGCTTATAAACAGTACTTATGAGATTTCAAGCTCAGAAATACAATGGGAAATTTAGTGATTTGGGTGAAATCTGTATATCTTTAAAGTTGTACTCACAAGTGTATTTTTCTTTTTATTTGTGTTGGGTATATGCTGGGTATATGCACAGATATTAACTGTTCAAGTATTTAAACATAGGGTGAAGTGTAAATTGGGAAAGTAAATGTTTTTGAAGGTTAGTATCTCCAATTGTGGAATTTAAATAAGTTAAGTTTGGTGGTAGAAAAATTGTAACTTGCGAAATGAGACATGTTAAGAGAGGAAGGGTCTAATTCATTTTACATTATGCTGGTGGGATCTAGTCAGAACTTTAACATCTTAAATTTTCACTATTGGGCAATTAAATTTTTCTTACTAATACTTTTGACAAAATTCCTACAAATCTAAATTTGAAAAAACTGTTAGTCTTTTGCTTAAGCAGAGGAAATTTTATGAAATCTCAGTAGAGTTTGTGAGACAGTGAATAAAATTTCTCTTTCTTTATGGGAAAGATACTTGACAAATTAAAACTATTTAGTATTTATCTGGTAAGTTGTAACTTAATGTGAAGCATTGCTACTTGAGAGATAAGTTTCTCCTTGGCATATACATGAATATTAATATCGATATTCTAAAAATTATCATGTGAGACATCCTGTGTGTCTGTGTTCACCTATTCTGATTATTGTTCTGGAATATTGTAAATCATAATGTTGAAAAGTTTTCCTTGTCAACTATGTTATCATATCTTTAATGTTGGTTATTTCAGAGTTTTAACATTTGAAGAAACTGTTTCTGAGGAAATTAACAGGAGAAAGATATTGACAGTGTTTTAAGTTTGATGTTAATTGTAAGAATTCAAGATTGAATAGACTACCAAAAACTAAATAAACTTGATATGTTTTTATTGAAATGTTACTGTTATTTTCAGGTTTTTTTTTTATTCAGGTAATTCTTTTCTTTTATCTGATCATGATCTAAAGCAACATTAAATTGCATTTTTGTGAACAGATCTAATTGCGTTTGCATTTTCTCTCATCTTGATACCATCAAAATAGGAAAAATTATTAAAAGTATTTTTATTACCTGTTGTAATGTGTCTATCTTTTCATAATTTCAATGTTTCTTAAATAGAGAACTAGAAAATGGTTATATTAACCAGGTTTTCACTATATCACAATAAGACCTTCTGGAAGTTGAAATTGAGCAGAACCAAGGAAAAAAATCCCCTGCCATCTTGCCTGTAGGAATACAGAGACCTCCCAGGAGAGTAGGAAAGCTTCCCTCCAGGAAAAAAGAAAAAAAAAAAAACGTTGAGCACTTCAAGAGTAAATCCACCCATAGGTACAATGTTGCAGGCGGAGTCTGGTGAGATCATCTCATGGCATGACTCCCAAGACCTAGGGAGATCAATGTTGAGAGCTCAAGATAAGAGACCTTGCAAAAGTTCCAAAAAAGCCAATGGAAACTCTACTGGAATATTCTGTCCCATGAGTGTATAAAAAAAATAGATCAAATAAATTAGAATTAGATTTAGTTTACAAATGTATTCTTTTGTACTAATTGAAGGAACTGGGATGAAAGTAGAGAGAAAATGAGAAAGTAGTGAGAAAAACCATGCTTGAGATTTGTTTTCCCTTTGGACTATTTTCTAGAAATGAAGGACTTTGCCATACTGGCTATAGATAGACAAGTCCTAACTTCAGAATGATTGATACAGTGAAGCGCCAATGAAAACT
This sequence comes from Galemys pyrenaicus, assembly GCA_019455555.1. Taxonomy (NCBI): domain Eukaryota; kingdom Metazoa; phylum Chordata; class Mammalia; order Eulipotyphla; family Talpidae; genus Galemys; species Galemys pyrenaicus. The sequence continues at coordinate 2,546,545 of JAGFMF010011725.1, forward strand.
GGCTTCCCAGCATGCAACTTTCATCCCAGTGGAAACAGAGACCAAAATCGAAAGTGGGGAAATTGTAAGAGAAATTTGGAAGAGAAACCGCTGAACCAGAAGATGACACTTATCGCCAACATAATGATAGAAGGTGGAGTTTCGGAGACTGCAACCCTTGAGCAGAGTTGATAGGAAAAACAGTGGAACTCGGATTTTTGGCAGTTAAATTGCTAGGACTTTTGGAAGTTAAGCTACTAGGGTTTTATCAGCTCTATAGCTAGGACTTCAAGTATCCTTGAAGAAGTGAATGTACATCTGGCTTGAACCTCAGTCTCTGTTAATACTACCTGGGACAGACAGACAACATCTGGCCACATACCAGCCTATAAATATATTCTCATTTTCTCTTTCCTCTCCTCTCCTCTCTTCCCTCCCCTCTCCTCCCTCCCCTCCCCTCCCTCCACTCCTCTCCCCTCCCTCCACTCCTCTCCCCTCCCCTCCACTCCTCTCCCCTCC
>JAGFMF010011725.1:2551095-2565188 GCA_019455555.1 Galemys pyrenaicus
TGGCTATTCGAGGTCTTTTGTATCTCCATATGAATTTCATCAATTTTTTTTCTATTTCTTTGAAGAATGACATTGCAATTTTTATTGGAATAGCATTGACTAAACTCCCCAATAAAAAGAAACAGAGAAGCAGGCTGGATTAAAAAACAAAACCCAACCTTTTGCTGTCTGCAGGAAACACATTTAACTACAAAAGATAAACACAGACTAAAAATAAAAGGCTGGACAACAGTCCCACATTCAAATGGACTAAAAAAGAAGGCAGGAACAGCTATACTCATATCAGATAACATAGATTTCAAACTCAAAAAGGTTAAAAGAGACACAGAGGGGCATTACATCATGATTAAGGGAACAGTAAATCAGGAAGAGATAACACTCATCTACATATACTCACCCAATGAAGGAGAACCAAAATATATTAGACGACTACTAACATCTTTGAAAACTGACATAAAAGAAAATACATATGTAGTGGGAGACTTCAACACACCGCTCTCACCAAGGGACAGATCAACGAGACAAAAAAATAAGCAAAGATATCAGTGCACTAAACAAGGATCTAGATCTCATGGGTTTAACAGACATATATAGAACATTACACCCCCACAAAAATGGGTATATTCTTCTCAAGTGCACGTGGAACATTCTCCAGGATCGACCACATACTGGGTCACAAGACGAACATTAGCAAATACTCTAAGATCGAAATCATACCAATTCTTATATAGGAATCACATCCAAATTAATATTATTGAGACCATTAAGAGTTTCTTTAAGAAATTCTTTGAAATGTCATTCCATATGTATTATATGTGTGTGTTTCCCTGAAATGAACACTGTGCTGGAAGACAGAAAACAATGACTAATATAATGAGTTGTTATTGTTGTTGTTATTTTAATTACTGAGCTAAATTACATTTGGCCATCCACTAAGCATTCCCTAAGACAGGTAGCTGGGTTTGGCATTCATATGCACCATAAAATCTGTGCTCATTACCAGCTCTTCCATTTACATGATAGATTTTATTTTTCCCTTTTGTAAAATGGGTGATTTGTATAGAATGTCTAATATTTGGTACCTCAATGAGACTAATGTAGATAATGAAAAGACACAGTCTCTAAGGAATAGGGAAGTAATACACAAAAGCTTATAAATATAGACAAGAAATCCTTATGCATAACATTTTGACTGCTATGCTATGAGTTATTTGCTCAAAACAATTCCACATAGCAAAACACTTTCAGACCTAAAACAACTAAAGAACATGGGAGGAAAGTAAAGCTTATGTGGATAGTAGTAGGTACATACATATTTTACATGCATATTCGATATTTTAAAACAATTAATACACATTGAATTTTTACCAACTACCAGATAGTATGCTAAATATATCATACGCATTGTTACTAATTTCTATGATAACTCAATGATATTCATTATTCTCATTTTGCAGAGAAATAACTGAGACTTAGGCTTAGTTTCTTGTTCAAAGTTACAGAGTTAATCAATTAGAATAGTAGGTTCAAAAACAATTCACTTGAACCCACAAGTTCATGCCCTTTACCACTGTACAATATGGAATATATTAAAGAACACTTAACTACAAAGAAGAGTGAAAGAAAAATACTGAGTCCAGAATTATGACAACAGATTAAAAATAATATGAAGTAAATCAAAGAAAAGTTCATGAAAGAGATAAATCTAAATCTGTGATTTAAAGTTAGATTATCAAGAAGTACTACAACAGCATTGATGTAACTGATCTAACTTCATTTTTATGAAAACAAAAACTAAATAGAATATATTCATTCATGTTAAGTCAACCATTGGGATCTAATCATTACAGTAAATTATACTTTATAGTATAGGCAGAACTGAATTTCCACATAATTTATTCTTCAACTATAGCGTTTTACTAGGCATCTACAAAGGGTAGACTGATGAGTGGTAACTCTCAAATTTCAAATGAAAAACTTATTCACGAGACCATTAGACAATTATATCCAAATACCTGTGACAGTTAGGGTATGAAAAACTAGACTGAAGTATAATAAATCCTCTGACAGAGACAGCAGGATAAAAAAGAAATAAAAACATCAAATAAACCTCTATACAAATTGACATAAACATTGCTAAAGTCAAGCTGCATGAGAGAATCTAAGAGTCAGTATTCTAGGGAAGAGGGGGAAATTCTCAAAGGATTTCTTAAAACCCAAAACAAATTAGAATACTGAAAGCACACTCAACAGTATTGGACAACCTATCAAAACTTAATTCTCTTAAGTCTAAGCAGCTGCTGTGATGTGTTATCATGTCACTGAGACAGAAAACCCAATTACAACTTTTATGGTTCAACCATAAAGACACTATGACGAGTAAGAACAAGAAAAAAATACTGAGATTCAGAAAATGTATTTGTTATGGAATCCCTTCTCATCAGGCATTCAACAATAACACTAATAAGCACAAATTTTATTCATTCTGTGCTCAACAATTATTTATTGAGGCCATTGTTCTGGCCACTAGGAACACAATAAGGTGAATAATTTTGTTGCAGAGCTTACATTTTGGTCCAATCAATAAGTTTTAAATGAAATATATAGTATATCAGATGATCCTAAATTGATATAAAGAAAAGCAAGTAAGTGAAAATTAAGAGCATAGGCAACATGCACAGGGAAGATAAAGGGTTTTTGTAATTCTTTTTTTTAATTAATTAATTTATTTATAGAAAAACTGGGTATAGGCCAGAGGTGCAGGTGGGTAAAAGATTTACCAGAGACAGAGTGGGGAGCAGAACAGGCAGATTTACTAACATACACTACTGAGGGGAGCAGCTGGTGAGATAGGACTGGTATGCTGCACCATGTGAATTAGCTCCCTGGTCAGGGATTGAACTCAGATCATAATGATGACAGTGCTGAGACTTAGCCCTAGGCCCCCAGGAGGCTCGAGATATTGTTTTGAACAGAACTAAAAGAGGAGGCCTCAGTAAGCAGTTAACATTTAAACAGAAACCTAAAAGAGGCAGGGGGCAAGTCAAATAGATATTGGGGTAAAAACATAGAAAAGGAAAAAAAAAATGCAGACCCTGATACAAGAGTATTCTTTCAATTTATAGGAAAAACCAAGAAGCTAACATGCTTGGAGCAAAATGAGAGAGGGAAAAATCATGGGAAATGAAGTCAATATGTAGTAAAGGTAGGAAGGCCAAATCATGTATGACCTTGTAGATTATTATATGAATGCTGGCTTTTCCTATAAAATGAAATAGAAATCTTTCACCAGAATTCTAGCAGAGAAATAACGTAACTAATCTACATGTTCAAAGGTGATATAAGCAAGAGCAGAAGAGGAGCAGTTAGGAAGCTGTTCTTATGAGTATATTCCTTGGACACATCATAATTGCTATCTATTCACAAATAACAAATGATAACAGTTATAGCTATGGAAACAACCCAAATGCCCAAAAGTAGATGACTGGATCAAGAAGATGTGGTACATATACACAGTGGAATATTATTCAGCAATCAAAAATAACAAACTAGGGACATTTATAGAAACATGGATGGAACTAGAAGGAATTATACTTGGTGAAACAAGTCAGAAGGCAAGAGAAAAATATCGGATGGCTTCACTATTAGGGGGAATATGAAAGAAAAAAGTCTGATTTGCCAACGTCTTGTTCCTTTCTACTGTGTTAGTCAATCTGGTATAGTAATTTATTTGAGCATATACATATCAATGCTGCTAAGGATACCAAGCTCTAACACTTATACTATACCATACCCAAACCTATACTCCATCCATATAAACATCCCTATCTAGGATATTTTGGATCCTATCACATTCAATCACAGTTCTCTTCTTCCAATTTAATATGCATTTAATCAAGTACCTCTGTATTTCCAATAACAATCAACAACATGTACTAGTTAGTTTCTATGTAATAGCCCCTGTTCTAAGTCTTTTAAGATCCTTTCATTGTTACAGTTTTGTAAATGAGAAAACTTTGACACGAAAATTTTAAAACTTTGCTGACAGTCAGGTAACTATGGCAGAACCAGAGTTCAAATGTAGCAACCTATATTTTCTCCAAAAATATATACTGCTTTCCACTGACATTATTCCGGATAACAATCAGAACTGTGAAAAACAATTTCATAATACGTAGAATATAAAATGGTATTATTAAAATTGTTCAAACCTCTTCCTTCCAAGATTAGCTACCCTCTTACTCAAAAACAGTGTCTCTTCTCTGTCCATTTATTTTCTGTTTTGCAATGCAATACTTGGACTGGTAATAACACACAATTTTATGACACTTCAAATTAGACTTCTCATATGTTAATTATTTTAGTATTCACAACTATACTAATTTAGATATTTTCATAGTCCTCATTTTAAGAAGAAAATGTCCAAGGTGATGCAGTTAAAGTGACTCTAAAAGTCTTCAAGCCTAAGTAATGTGGGTGCAGATTCCACGTGCTTAAACTTTAATGTGAACCATATTTTAGGTACACCAGAATACTGAAGGTCTGTGTGATCTTGGGCTACTTTATATACTATTTTTCTCATCTGAAAGATAAAAAAATTTGGCCTACAGGTAGGAAAATGTCATAGAAATAAGCCATCTGCAGTTCAGGGCCTCTTGATGAGTAACTCATGAAACAACTTTGAACAGTCCACTCTTTCTTAAAGACTCAATTTTCATTGTAAAATAATCTATGTTTTCACCAATTGTAATAAAACCTTAATAAGGGAACAAATATTCTGTTAATGATTTCTATAAATATTAGATATTACATTATTATGTCAGATATCTTATAAAAGTGGCAACATATTTATTGTCAAATTATAAAAATGAGAAGTGTACACAAAAGAAAATAACATGACAGTTTTTATCACTCAGTAATAATCATTATTAACATTCTGGGGTACATACTGTCTAATTTCCTCTTTTGGATATGTAGCAGTTTCTGTCAGTAACCCATCCATATCCTTAGATAAGGCTATTTTCTTGTGCTCCAGAACACTTCCAACTGCCAGTGTGTATCTCTCTGCCTGAGGGTGTTTTCAAGAACCGGAGAGGACCAATCTGCTTGTCATAGACAGACAAGGACAGACTGCAAGTGCCTGGAAATTAATACTTCCTAGGATTAGCCTTTAAATGACGACTGGCCCAATTTGGATTATAAATATTATTCCATCTTTTTTACTTCTTGGGTGGGATAATTCTAATTCTAGAGTATTTCTTAAATTTTTAGTGTATTTCCTAGCATTTCCCAGCATGTTCTAGTGTAATTAAATTCCAGTTTTTTACTGCTATAAATTAACATTTTTATAGAATGCCTTTCCTTGCCTGTCATTTCCACATACTTCTGATGTTGTACTGTACTTCCATAATAATATATTGTGCTCAATTCTTCTTTCCTGGTCTGTTTCTGAGGGACCCTAAAAGGTGAACATGACAGAAGCGAGTCTGATACATAGTAGTTGTTTTATACAGCTTTTATGGTTTCTTGTTTTCCACAGTAAGAAATTTAGGCATGGGTTTGTAGTTAAGTCAGAATTTGAATCCCTAAGTTTCACTCTCTAGTTTTAACTTTTTTTTATATTGAATCTTTTTTTATTTTAGTTTTATCATTGTGAAGTTTCTTTTTTTTAAATTTAATTCATTATATTTGACATCATTTGTATTTCCCAGGGAGTACCCATCACCATTCCCACCATTCCACCCATGCACCATCACCTCAGTCCCTTGTGCTCTTTCTGCCCTCATCCCCGTCTTTGACCTCCCCTCCTTCCCCTTCTCCCTATGGTCCCTTTGGTTTATCTTGGCTTTTTGGTCTTGTTGAGTTTTTTGTTTTCTTTTGGTTATAATTGCCCATTTCCTTGAGCTTATTCTTTGTTGTTGTCGTTGTTGTTCTTTCATAAAGGAAATGTTGTTCTTTTATAAAAAGGAAATGAATAGAAGAGGTACTTTCCTCCCAATAAAAAATTAGCACCTGATTATTTATAATAAAGTTATACCACATTTCAAAGTGAATGATCTACTCAGAAGAACAAACAAGGTGAAATTCTCAGCAAATGGAAAATTATAAATATAAATTAAAATAAATCAGGTCAACCACTAGAACATAAGTCACTTCTAAGTGAAGCAAAAAAACCTCCTTTCCTCCACCGGAAAAAAAAATCATTTTTATTTGTTGGGTAATTGTCACAATATAATGATTTTCTTATTGCTAGATACTTTATTAACATCTCCCAGAAAATTGCGATAAATACATATACAAGTTTAAAATGTGTGGAGGTGAATGGTGTCCCCTAGGTGTATCAAACATAGACAACAGTACACCAATAACTACTTAACATATGTTTAATGAATAAAATGCATTGTGATAGATGCTAAATGCACTGATGTTTAAGAAAATATAGTTCCAGCTCTCACAAAGCTCACAGTCTAATGAACAAATGGTTATACTGTAGTATAGTAAGCACTCTGTGAAAAACTGACACAGGATACGAATGAGATCACATGGGTATGATTCCTAAGCTTGCCTGAAGAAAGCTTGCCTTAACCATACTTCAACAGTAGTGGTTATAAAAACCAAAACAGCAAGTCCAATCAGTATATTGTATATACTGAATTATGGAACAGGTTGATGTTCATCAATGTCACTGTTTGCTTCAAGTGAGAGAGGTTTTATTTTTCTTTTTTAGGATTTATTTATGCATACAAGAACTGGGGTACAGGCCAGAGGTGTGGGGGCTGAGAGGATTCACCAGAGACAGAGCGGGGAGCAGAACAGGCAGATCAACCGAAGCACACTGCTGAGGGGAGCAGCGGGCACAGCAGGAGAGGTCTGCTGCGCCATGTGGGTCCCCTCCCTGGCCGGCAGCAGGGATCGAACTCGTGCTGTAGTGGCTGCGATTTGCTTCGTAGTGCGTTGCTTAACCCACTGCGCCACCAGGGAGGCCCCGAGAGGGGTTTTAAAATGAAAACAATAAGCCAAAGCAGGTTTGCTTCCAGAGGCAGTCTCCTTAGTGGACTTGCTAGGAAGACAATTTATTACACTCTAAAGAGAAAAAGAAAATGGATAGGGAGAGTTTGATAAAATATTCTTATAAAACAAAAGCCAAAAATGTATAAGAGAATTAGTACAAAGGGAGATGAACAGTGGAAAAGAACAAGAAATGACAAGCATGATATATCTACAGAAAATTAATAGGAAAATTAAGTAAAGCAAATAAATGAGAAAAGAAAGAAATCTTAGTAACAACAATAGGAAAATAGCATTTCAATGGATTCTAAAACACTTGCAAAAGACATCTATGAGGTACTTGTAACACAAAGGAATAGAGACATGATAAGAGAGTATAGCAGGGAAATTGAGACAGAAGGAAAATAATGATGGACTGATTTTAGCAGAAAGATATGATGAACTTATAAAAAAATACAGTATTTTTATGCCACATAATTAATTGAATGTTAATACTTTAAAATTTGCTAAGTCTGGGATTTTATTATTATTATATATACTGAGTTATGTTCAAGAAACAGCCTGTTTGTCTAATTAGAATTCAAAATGCCTGACAAGTTATTCAGCTCAGAAACCCCAACAATCATTTCTTCACTCAGTTGTTCTAAAGCACAGAACTCTCTCTGGTTCAGACTTCCTGTACCCTTTTCTCCTGCAAGTAAAATATAGATAAGAGATATAAAAAATAATATTAACCTCAGTAATTTTTCTTAGAAAATTTGGGAGGGCCTCCATGGTGGCGCAAGGAGTTAAGCACCACACTATGAAGCATCACAGACAGTACAGCACAAGTTCGATCCCCAGCCAGGGAGGTGACACACATGGCATAGCAGACCTCTCCTGTCTCACCCACTGCTCCCCTCAGCAGTGTATTACAGTCAATTTGCCTGTTCTGTTCCCAACTCTGTCTCTGGTGAACTCTCTCACCCGCCCACAACTCTGGCCTGTACCCCAGTTCGTATATGCATAAATAAATCTTAAAAAAAGAAAATTTGAGAAACATAAAATTCTACTTTTCACCTCTAGTCAGTCTTCATTTATCAGATTATATAATAATAATTTCAAAGTGACTTTTCACGTCACTTTAAGAAAAAAACTAAGGGGTCTTCTTGGTGGTATAAAGGGTTAAATCTAAGCACTATGATGTTATCTGCAGCACAAGTTTGATCCTTACTCAAGTTGCTAACCCACATACTGTGCAGCAGGCCTCTCCTATCTCTCCTCATCAGTATATTAGAGCAGAGCCACCTGTTTTGCAGACTCACCATTGTCTCTGGTGAGTCCTCTCAACCTACCCGCACCTCTGGCCTGCACCCCAGCTCTTATATGCATAAATGAAATAAATCCTTTTTAAAAAAGGACTAAAATTGTGATTCTGAATCCTCAAACCACTTTGGACTTCAAGTTTATTATGTCGAATGTGCAAGTGACACATGTTAAAATATTCTGCTTGCAGCATTTTATTAAGGTACAACAACATACTGCTTTGCTGCAATTTCTACTATTTCACAATCTGGAATATAGGGGTACAGCAAATTGTACCTATGCATACATCTACATTTTGAGCACTAGCAATTGATAATTACTGTCACTAGATATAGCTGTTAAATTATAGAAGATAAATATGTTTTACAATTGGGAGAAGTGAAAAGTAGTGCTAAGGAAAACATCAATTTTAGCTTCTAGGTAGGAATATGCAAATTCTAATACAAAAGACAGCTCTATTTCCAGTCTAAAATAAGAAGAACACAGTAGAGCAATTACCTTCCTTATCTATACTGCAATGCATAAGAAAAAGCCCTCTAATTCTATATTTCTGCCTTAAATGTCCTTTTCCATTCTCCAATTTTGATATTTGAGATTTAAGTGGAAAGTTTCTCTCCAAATCCATTTCATCTTTTCCTGTGTTGCAGTACCAATTTATTTTAGGTAATTGTACTTAGGTAAGATTTGAGCTCTGATTAGTTTAAACCAAAAATGGCCATCTAATCCCCTTTACCAGGCCTACCAAATCAAACTATTTCATTCCCCTGGTGACATTTTGGAATTAGAGATAGTGTATAATCTAACTTGTCCCACTAAGACAAATTTGTTCCAGAGCTAGCAGGAGTCACCTTTTCCCTTCTTTTGGATGGATCAAGGAAATAAGGTCCGAATGTTCCAGCAGGTAATCCAACAGAACATGAGGAGAACAGTCTGAGGATAAGACATCACTAGGTATGATAGGGAGATGAGACAGAAATACACCTGATGATATTTTTGATCCACTGAACAAAAGAACCCTGAAGTCCACCTTACCAGACATTCACAGTAAATACATTTCCTTGTTATTTAAAACAGTTTACATAGGAATTTCTATTGGGAAATGAAAACAGATGACTGAAATTAAGCCAATGAATAGGTATCATTAGTCTCCTATATGATATAATGAGAGGTGTGAACTATATACTTGTAGCACTAGGTATTATTAGCATAAAAGAGATTAATTTGCTCAAGGAAGTAAGAATGAAGCTTCTATTATGTTATAGTCCTAGATTTTATTCCTATAGTAGCTAGAATTTTTTATGACAGTAAAAGAGAGATTATTTCTATATTCTTGGGATGCTGGTAAAATATTAGGCCCTAGAATAAAAATTTTGAGTGCAGATTTTCAAAATATATTGTTATTTTTTTCATTTACAGTCTACATTTTCCTTGACAGAACGCCAACAAAGAAAACTAAAAGCAAATAAGGTTGAAGTCAAATTTTTTAAGCATTCCTGCAATGGTTTTTAATTCTGTACTATTTTTTATTATAGATTATAATTCCCATAAGGCCATGGGCCATATCTATTTCATTTTGTTCACTGTAGATTCATGATGCCAATCATGAATCAGTATTTGAAAACTGGAAAAATGAAGTAAATTTCTTATTTTGTACTTCTTCATAAAAAATTATTTTCTTCTGAAAAATTATACAGACACTTTCTTTTGGCCCACTATTTATAGAAAGTGATTACATGCAAATATAAAAACAGAAAGATAGGAAAAATAGTATATACATTTGTACATGTGTAGTTTATGTAAATGACGTATTCATTTCACTCATAAATTATTTATTCATCTTCTAGCTGCAAAACAATGAAGAGCACAAAGACATTTAAAACATTGCTGCCTGGAATCTCTTACTGAGGTAAACATAAAAAAGTGCTATAGCAGAAAAAGATGTGTCAAAATGACATGAGATTATTCGAAGAGATTCCCAGTGGCAAATTTGAGATAAATTAAATATGAAAGTGAATAATGTTCATAGCTTATTATATACCACAGAATAAAATAAGAACAAAAATTTACTAAAAATAATAACAAAAAATTATTTATTTTGTAAATACATACAAAAATAATTGGGAGAGAGTTCTAAATGCTGATGTCACCAAGATGGTGATAAAGAAGTTTTTTCCTACTCCTTCTCAAGAGCAACATTTAACAATTCATTACACCAAAAGAATTGCCACAAAGGGCAAGACTGGAAAACCCCTTCTACTTAAGACACCAACACAGAATGCATCAGAGGGAACAAAGAAGAGATTCATGCTTCACTGGACAGAAAGTACATAGAAATACTCAGACGCTGGGTTCCTAGGCAGGGAACACAGTTGGCTGAGCTGCCAGCTCAGCCAGAGTTAGTATGGAGGGGAGAGCTAAAATGTGTGAAAGCACAGACATTTGATACAGATACAGCCCATATGAAGAACTGGCATTCTCCACAAAGGCCAAGTACCTAGTAAGAAGAAAGCAGAGAAGGGAAACTAAATTACTTTACCCCTCCTTCACTCCTGGACTTGTACTGTCTTCATAAAGTACACTGAAAGTAGATAAATAGCAGAGTCTCAGATATGGGACCCCTAAGAGGAAGTATATTAGCAGTACACAAACAAGGTGACTACAACTCATTTTCCACAGTAATTGGACCACTTATTACCTCTTACTCATCCTGCTGACACAGTAAATATAAATACCTCAGTAGCAATGGAAGCCAACAAAAACCAAAAATATTAAAATATAAATAAAACCACAATGCCACCTGCTGGAATAGTAGAAGTAGTTCAACTCTTTAAATAGTTAATAGAAATATTTTTTATTATTTATTTATATATATTTGACATCAGTTGTAATCCCCATGTATTCCCCATCACCATATCACCAGTGCACCTTCACCTCAGTCCCCCGTGCTCCCGTCTGCCTTCAATTCTCCCCTTCCCCTCCCCCTCCCTACCAAGTGTCCCCAAGTTGTCCTTGTCTTTTCATTTTTGGTTTTTGTGTCTTTATTGTTATTATTATTGTTGTTGTTGTTCTTATTCCTTTCCTTGATCTTTATTTGGTTCCCTTATATTCAAATTTTAAGCAGAAAATGGATTGATTTAAAAAAAAAAGTTAAAATGTAAGAACACAAGAAACTATAATATCACCAGGAGGAAACAATGCTCCAAAATTTTGAGAAAACAAAGACATAGAAAAGTCTATTTCTCCTTCATATAGGTAATTCAAAATATAATAAAATGAAAGAGATAGAAAAAATTCAGATATTCAAGGCAAAGTTATACAAAATAATCCAAATAATTAAAGAGATAAAACAAAACTCAGAAAATTACTAAGATCAGAAATAAAATTAACAAACAAAAGATTTGTTAAAGAAAACTAAAGAAAGCTTTAAATAAGAAAAAAGTTATTAAAAGATTGAGGATTTAAAAAACTCAATAAATGAAAACAAAAGATCTAGAGAAAACTATGGAAGCAAATAGATAAAATGGAGGATCAAATCAGTTATCTCAAAGACTATAATACACAAACCAGGTGTAAGAAGAGAGAAATATGAAGTAAAAGAAGAAAACAAAGGAGCACTTCAAGAACCAGACAACTCCATAAGGAAAGTCAACATAGAGATAATGAGTTTCCCAGAATGGGGATTGTGAAGGACACAGTTTATTCAAACAGAAAAAAAAAATGAAAAACAGAGGAACTTCCAAAACCTGGAAAGGAAATTAATATATAAATTTATGAAATTAATAGAATATGTCATAATCAAAATGCAATAAGGCTTACACCAAGACATATAGTAGTAAAACTTTCAGAATTCAAGCCAAGGAAAGACTATAGAAGGCAGCTATTTAAAAAAAACAAAAAGAGAGAGCAAGAGAGACACAAAACCACAAACCCAGCACACCTTGAATGGCAGAAAAAGCATTCATAAGTGCCACTCATGGAAAGGGATCGAGACTATCGCACTACAAAACCTAAAGCTATGAGATCTATGCAGATACAGACATCTCCAGGCCTGGAACACCCAAAGAGATGCCTGCCAATACAGGAAACACAGTGTCCCAACAAATACAATTTAGAAAGCAGACATCAGGAAGACAAAAAACAACAACTAACCAAGCAAGCCTACAGGATAAAAATAGAACACAAAAAGAAAGCCAAATACAAGAACTCAACAACGACCTAGAGAGAATGTCCAGCCAGAAGATTTCAGAATCAGCATGACTGAAAAAATGACCAGTATGTTAAAAAGAATCAAGGATCTGGAAAAGGAGAACCGTCATTAAAAAAGACAGTGGAAGACTTGCAGGAAGATAAAAAATATGGGAAGCAGATTGGATTAGGTGGAAGAGCAAATTAGTTCTATAGAAGACTCAGAAACAAAAAGAATCAAAGCAGGAATAGACAGAGAAATCCAAAGGAAAAAAAAAAAAAAAACAAGGTCACGCTTTGAGAACTCTCAGACACCATCAAGAAAAGTAATATAAGAGTCATAGCAGTTCCAGAAATTGAAAATAAGGGAAATGATAATATATTCAAAGATATAATAAAGGAGAATTTCACAAGCTTAAAAGATGAAATGAAGCTAGAAATACAAGAAGCAAGATATACCTCAAATTTCTGATAGAAAAAGAAATACAGCTAGACACATAATAGTAAAACTACCAACAAGACAAGATAAGGAAAAATTAACGAAGCTGTCAAGGGTGAAGAAACAGATAACATACAAAGGAAAACCTATCAGGCTAACATCAGACTTCTCTGAAGACACACTATGCCAAAGGAGGGAGTGGAAGGATATATTCAAAAACTGCAAGACAACAAGTGCCAACCACGAATTTTCTACCCAGCAAGTCTCTCCTTCATATATGAAGAAAAAATATGGATTTTCCCAAACAGAAACTCCAGAAATTCAGCATGACCAAACCTCCTCTCCAAAAAATCCTACAATAAGCTCTAAAGCCAAAACCATTAGAAGAATGAAAAAGAGGAACAGTATAAGACAAGGGAAAACATAACACAAAAATACAAAATGGCGAACACAGATGCCAGCATAACTATTTTAACTTTAAATGTAAATGGACTAAACTCAGCAATAAAAAGACACAGAGTAGCAGGCTGGATTAAAATACACAATCCAACATTCTGCTGTCTTCAGGAAACACATTTAAACACAAAAGATAAGCATAGATGGAAAGTAAAAGGCTGGAAAACAGTCCTACAAGCCAATGGACCAAAAAATAAATAAATAAATAAAAGCAGGAACAGCCATACTTATGTCAGACAAGACAGACTTCAAAATGAAAAAGGCAAAGATGGACACTATATAATTGTCAAGTTATTCAAGAAGATATAACACTCATCAAAATATATGCTCCAAATGAAGGAGCACCAAAATATATCAGACAACTACTATCAGCTCTAAACGAAAACATTAAAGAAAGCATCTACAGTGTAGGAGACTTCAACACCCCACTCTCACCAATGGACAGATCAACAAGATAAAAAATAAACAGACTAGAGCCCTCAATAAAGACCTAGAACTCATGAACTTAATGGACACTTATAGGACCCTACACCCAAAAAATTCAGATGACACTTTCTTCTCAAGTGCACAGGAACATACACCTGAACTGATCATATATTGAGCCACAAGACCAACATCAACAGATTCAGTAAGGTCAAAATCATTCCAACTATATTCACCGATCACAAAGGTATCAAATTAGAAATAAATCACAAAAAGA
>JAGFMF010011725.1:2566366-2589580 GCA_019455555.1 Galemys pyrenaicus
TGAAACCAAGAAAATCAAATACTTGGGAATCAACCTAACAAAGGAAACAAAAGACCTATATAGAGAAAATTATAAAACACTGATAAAAGAAATAGAGGAGGACACAAAGAAATGGAAAGATATCCCCTGTTCATGGATAGGAATACCATATGATCTAAATATTCCAGTGAATTCCAGTGGATATCTACCTGCAGGATAGGAAAACACTGATTTGAAGACATATATGCACCCTTATGTTTATCGAAGCATTATTTTTAATAGCCAAGATAATGAAACAACCTAAAAGCCCATCAACTGATGAGTGATAAATAAGTGCTTTTTTATGGAAAACTACTGGCCCATAAAAAAGCTGAAATCTTGTCACGTGCAACAATGTGGATGCAATAAAGGGTGCTATGTTAAGATGATTTCCCTCATAGTGGAATGTGAAGAAATAAAGCAAACAAACCAACAAAACAACGCATAAGTAAACTCTGAGATACAGAGAACAGATTGTTATTTACCTGAGGAAAGCGAGTCACAGGTGGGTGAAATTGGTAGAGAGGTTCAAGTCCACAGTGATGCATGAAAATAGCCTTTTTTTGGTGGTCATGATGAAGTATAAAGTGTTGTTAAAATAGCTGTATACATGAAATTTATATAATGCTTTAAACATTGGTTTAAATGGTTAAAATGGTTAAATCCCTTAAAAAAAAAAGGTAATTTATGAAAGTAAGTCCATCAGGTTTACATCAAATTTCTCAGCAGACACTCTTCATGTAGGAAAAAAAATAGAATGACATATTCAAAATATTCCAAGATAAGAACTTCCAGCCAAAAATACAGTCAAGTTTCTCTTTCAGATATGAGAGAGAAATAAAGGCTCTTACGGACAAATGAAAATTGAATGGATTTGTCAACACTTACCTTCCCTATAGGAAATGTTGAAAGAAAGTCTTTAAACATTGAAAAAAAAATAGATACACAAAATAAGAAAACTAGAGACAAAAATGGCAGTATGGAGTCCTCATAACAATAATCATCCTTAATGCATTGAATGAACACAACAATCAAAAGGCACAGATTGGCCAGGTGGATTAAAAAGTAGGAATCAATGCTGCTTAAAAGATACCCATTCAAATTATCAAGACAAACACAGACTGAAAGTTCAGAGGTGGAAATTGCTTTCCAAGTCAATGGAAATATAAAAGGCAATAATTACAACACTTTCCTTATAAAAATAAACTTCCATTCCAAAAATAGCAAGGCACAAAGATGGACATTATCTAATGATAAACAAATACAACGGGAAGTCATAACAGCAGCTTTAAAACATAAATTGAATATAAACAGGCCTATATTAAGACACTGACAGCAACAATATAATAGTAGGGGACTCTAAGACTCCACTTACAGCAGTAGAAGGATGTTCCAGACAGAAAATCACTGAGGAAACAATAGCCTTAACTGACAAATTGAACAAGATAGATTTAATAAATGTTTATAGAGCATTCTACCGTAAAACAACAGAATACACTTTATATTTAAAGTGCTCATGGAATATTCTCAAGGAATGATCATTTTTCAGGGCATAAAACAGATCTCAATAAATTTATAAAGACTAAAATGTATCAATATTGTTTTAGATCATACTTATATGAAACTAGAAGGAGAGAGGGAAAACTAAAAACAACTAAAAGGAGAGAGGGAAAACAATTTGTGAATAAACATGTGAAATAATATGCTTCTTAACATCTATAATAGAGATATGTTTGGGAAGTTAACTCAAATGGCAAGAGAATCAACAGTAAAAATAATCGAATGAAATTAAATCAAACTAATAGGCTTCTTCACAGCAAAAGTACCTTACATTAATATGAAAAGATATTCTACTGCAAGGGAGAAGATATTTTCACATTGTGTGTCCATTAAGGGGTTAATATCCAAAATATACAAATATAAAGCACAACAATCAAAAACAAATAAAAATGGGCAGAGAATATGAATAGACATTTCCCAAATGTCCAGATCTGGGACACATGAGAAGATTTTCATCTTATTAGGAAAAAGGAAGGGAAAAAGGGAAAGGTTGAGCATACATTCTTCTAACTTTTAAGAAACTAAGCAGAAAAGCACAACAATCAAGCAGAAAAAAAATTCTGAAAATGATACCTGTACTTTCCAATTATCCAATAAAGAAACAAAGCCAACCCCTTGCATCACCAAGGAGGCCCCACCTTGGGGATTATGCAGCTGCAGCTCAAATTCAATTCCCTGGCCAGGGAGGGGACGCACATGGCACAACAGACCTCTCCTGCCTTGCCCGCTGCTCCCCTCAGTCAATTTCTACTCTGTCTCTGGTGAATCCTCTCATCCCCCATGTCTCTGCCCTGTACCCCAGCTCTTGTATGCATAAATAAATAAAACCTTTAAAAAATTAGAAAAGAAACAAAGCCAGTTTATTTTTTTGTTTAGAATAATTGGCCTTAAGAAATTTTTAATTTTCAAAAATCAGACATACATAAAGACCCAACTCCACTGGTTTATATATTTAAAATTCCTTTATTACATGATCACTTTGCTTAGCTTGTTATATTACAGTTTTCTTTCCTTATCCAATTAAAGTATTACTTTATGTCTGCCCAAAAGTAATGATTTCTTGCTCAAAAAGTGACATACTTCAATTTAAATAATATGAACATACACAATCACTCATTCATTGATCAATATTTTGAACACTATTCTAAAGTACTATGATAGATACTTGATGTAAAACTTTATTCAATTTTATCACATATATGTTATTTTTTCACCACCAGAGTCAATACAGAACAGTTCAATCACAAGGATCTCTCTTGATACCCTTTTATAAACCAACTCACCTCACCCCATCTCCTTCTCCATCCTAAATCCCTAACAACTGCCAATACATACATCCTCTATCTCTAAATGTTTTCATTCCAAAAATATTATGCAAAAGGAATCACATAATACATATCTCTTGATTCTGAATATTTTCATTCGGCATAATTCCCAAATGATTGTATATATAACAGAGTGCATCTCTTTTTCTTGCTAAATAGTATTCCATGATGTGAATAAGCCACATAATGTTTAAACAAAATCTACTAAAGGATAACTGTGTTGGTTTCAGGTTTGGCTATTTCTTTTAATAGCTAAAAGTAGTAATTTGGCTATTATTTGTAAAATATGGATGCTGTGAACATTCATGTACTGGATTTTGTGTGAACATATGGTAACCATAGGTTAAATTTTAGGTGACCATGTTAAGCCCTTTCCCATAATAGTTGTCCCACATCACACTTCACTAACAATATATGCATGATCCAAGTCTAGTTTTGAGTTATGGATCTGCCATATAATCTGATTTAGGCAACTTACTTTATCAGTTTAAGCTTTTTTCCTATTTTTTAACACAAGGACAATACAGACTTTCAGAGATGTTATTGGAATTAATGGAAACAACACATACAGGAGGAAAAAAGCAGAGTATAAACAAAACAGAGTATAAAATAATGTTTTAAGAATACAAACTGCATATTAGAAAGCCTTGTTTTATTAACAAATGTTTGAGGGAAGGAAGAAAATGTCTGGAGATAAAAAGAAAGGGCTAGAAACCAAAAGGAAGGAGAACAACAACCATAGGTTAGTGCCCTTTTTTCTTAATAAGATCATAATGCTTGGCAAAGACATTTTATCTTAGTAGGTAAAAAGCATTAGACTCTTAAATCAGATTATGTGGATTTAGTTTCCTTTTCTATCTCTTACTGTACAACCTGAGTAAGTTATTTATCCTCTTTGTGTTTTAACAACCTCATCTACAAAATTTTGATTCTATTTATTTTTATCAAACAGTGATGAAAATTAAAATTGTTGATAACATACATTAGAATCATCCTGCTGCAAGATAATCATTAGAAATTATTATTATGATTTTAAATGTCTACTTTGTTTATTTTTTGTATTAGATAAATGCCCTGGGACAAATTATATGACAGTTAGCATTTCTTAGCTGTACAAAGTGAACAAAACTTTTTTGGTAAGAATTAAATAATAAAAAATATTTGAGATGATAAAAGATTTTTAAAAAGATGTAAGTTCCTTTCTTAATCACCAATTATTTTACTATGTTGTAAGATGAATGCTTATGTCATTTTGCCAGAGTTAGGTTATCATGTGTCATTTTCCTAATAATACACCTTTGTACAGATGTTTCATTTGCTACATAAATTTCAAGTGCAGAAGATTAAGCAAACTATATTAGCCCGAACATGCATTTATCCTCAATTTCTGGATATAAACTGTTTTTGAAAATAGAGTTCTAAAATGTGGGTCCCGAAATCAGGCATTGTTATAATAATAATTACTTAGTTTTTCAAGAGAGAAATAAGTAAATCTATCCAGCCATATATATTCTCATATCATCTAAAAGAGTATTATGAAGAGATGAACCGAGCTTCCTATGAATGGTTATAAAAGCACAGCAGGTAGAATGGGAAATCCTGGAGGAATTTGCAGACACCAGTATTATAAAGGCAATGAAATGCTAAATCTAGGTGACCATATGAAATACATAATTTGATTTTGTTAACTCAAAACTAACAAGATTTCAAGATCTATCTGAGTAGCACAGTGGTACTTTGACATGTCCGTTTTACTCAGGAGTTTTGATTCAAGGACATTTTGATACTGGGGCATTTTGACACCTAAGAGCAAATGAAAAAGCTTTCCACTTTTATGATTACTGTGTACTATGTACTAAGACAGATACATCCCTAAGTCACAACCTTTTGAGATGAGGTCAAAGATGAGGTAGAAAAACAAGGTAAATAATCAGTTAAAATTCCGATTGTTTTGAAGATTGATATAAATTAAGTGAAGGCATAACTTAAGGATGGAATAAGTCTCAGTAATGAGAGGATATTCAAAGATGGAATGAGGGGTAAACAGAAAGAGGAGGTGAAGATAGGACACCATCTAATAAGTCACAAATGGAAGGAAATAAATGTATTCTGCTTGCATATCTTTAATTTTAAGTGCAAACTATCCATTTTCTAAATTATGCTGGTGTTTTGAAAAATAAGTGTTTACATCCTAAAACTTGTGACTTTTTAAATTATTAAACAGTTATTTATAATTTTCTAAAATCTGACTACTTAATAAAAGAAATGTTTCCTTTTCCATTTGAAAATTCTAAATGATTAAATGAAAATCTCCCTTGACAGTTTAAAAATCAGAAGGAAACTCTAGTGCAGAATATAATGAATATAATGAGATTAAAAAAGACACTTAGATTAGGTTAGAGGATCGGAGTAGGCATCAAAGGTGAAGTTGCATTTGCAACAAACTGAATAATGAATTCTGCCCTTTTCTCTATCACTAAATAGCTCCAGAAACACTCAACTGGAATTGCTCTCATAAAGTCACTGAGGAATTTAATTTTGTTTTAATGCAACGAACACTTCTCAGTTAATACCTATTAAAACTTCCTGTATCAACTGTTACTGTTAGCTACACTTTCACTCTTATAATTTCTCCCCTCCCTTTGTTATTTTTCTATACACAATTCTCTACTCTTCTTTGTAAGGTCCTTTTTCTGAATTAACCCTTAAATTCTCCTAGAAATTTTGTCCTTTATCCTCTTCTATTTTCAATCTAGATAATTACTATATCTGTCAACCATTACTGGTTGATTCTGCAGCAACATACAATGCAAAAATATCAATAACGTATAAAAATAACATGCATTACATATTTTTTTAGGTCAACAGTAACCTACTCCACATCTTCTTGTCTGCTGAAGGAACAGACCATTTTTAAAATATTCTGGTCTAGGAACAGAGAGAAATATGGTGCACAAGATGTTTCTTAAAATTGAAGAGTGACATCACTTCATACTTCATAGGTCAAGTAGAGTAAGATGGTCAAGCCTAATGTCAGTAGGGTTCACAGTTGAATCCTCCCTCAATGAGACCTCATAGGGAGTTACCAGTAAAGAAAAACATGACTTGACATTAAAGCCACATCAATTTTTAATGCTTAAATACAAACTGTATGTCAGACTAATCTCTAAAACCAGCTTAGAAATTTCTCCTGGATATTATGTGTGTATACATATATATACACATATGTGTGTGTAATTAAAGTTTCTGTTGGCTATACCACAGGTATCACAAGCTTAAATCTAAACCTAAACTCACCACATTCTTCCCTTATCTCACCTCACTTATTCCACTTATCCCACTCTACTTATCCTTGTCTTTGTAAATAGTTACCATCATCTATGTTTTCACCAAAATTTGAATGCTTCCTTTTCTTTACCAGCCATGAATAATCTCTAGTATATATTCTATTACTTCTTAAATCTCTTATTTCCTTTTCATCCCTTCTGCCACTGGTTTTGTTAAGGCCCTCATTATCATTCAACTAATCATTACAAAAGTCTCCAAACTGGTCTCTGTGATAGCAATCTCAATCAATGAATTGATTGTTTATTCATTCAGCCAAAAAATGATATGGAGGGATCAGCCATCAAAAGATCCAGAAACAGAGTATCTTATTCAGGAGAAAGAATCAGTGTAAAAGGCCTTAGACAGGGACAGAGGCACACTGAGCAAGGAAGAAAGTAATAGGAGATGAAGTCAGAAAGCACAGTAGAGAATACATCATGGATAGCTTTGCAGAACATGATAGAGGATTTGGATTTTATCATAAATGCAATGGAAGATAATTGGAAAGACTAAACCCAGGAAATGACAGGATCAATTTTACATTTATAAAGATTTCTATCTGCCTGTGATAAATGTATTCCAGAAGCAAAAACAGACTTAAGTAAACCAGTAAGGCAACTGCAAAAGCAATCCAAGCAAGAGGTAGTGATGGCTTAGACTAGAGTAGCAACAGTGAAATGTGCAAGAAGTGTAAATATATTCAAGGTATATTTAGAGGTACAGTGAGACTTGACAGATTGATGTGGTAATGAGGAGAATGAGAAATCAAAAATGACTCATCAGAGTTTTAAGCATGAAATACAAGATATTCTGTCTCTGGATCTTTTCATGACTGATTCCTTTTCATTCTGATTTTAACTCAAACTTTTAGTGCACATACAAGAGGTACCCAGGGATCACAAACTGCTAAGGAGTATACACACTAAAAGACGTACCTTTTAATTATCAATTCCAAAGTACTTTCTGGTGGGGAATTATAAAAAAGAGGTTAGATTGATCCCAGAGAACTGAGACAAAAGGAGAGACAAAATCAAAATCAAATTACAAGTTAAGATAATAGCTGCCATTGTCTCTGCTAATGAAAGTTTTCCAAATTTTTCATCCGCAATTCTCTTCCAAGTGTCTCTTCTAAGTGTCTCTATATGCCTCTACCCCAAATGTCTTATTCACATTCCTGGGTGCACATCAAAATTAGAAAAGCAAGAACCAAACCTTAATGTGTTCAGTTACAAACCAAGCATGGTTGCTTAATTCCACCCCTAGTAATTCATTCCCTCCCCATTTAGGAAGTGAAATGCATGCCATGTTAGGAGTTGTAGCCCTTTGTAGCTGAGATCTCTTCAGCATAGAGATGAAGGTAGAATCTGTGAAAACATCAGAGTGTGGAGTTGATTCAGGAAGTCATTCATGGGCTCTACGTTTGTTCCTTACTCAAAAAAAAAAAAAAAAAAAAAAAAAACATTAACTAGGATGAGGAAGTTAGAAACAACCAAAGGTTTCTGAAGGATAGCAAATAAAAATTCAAGTCTTCTTTTGAGCAGGCTGAGTTATTAGGTGAAGAAATGCTGCAGCATACTACAAGAGCAAATAATATAAGATGATACCAAAAGAGACTTCCCATAGGAAAAATATATGAAATATCCTGAATGGAAAATATCAGAAGGGAAGGACAAAAGAATCTCCATAATACAATCTTTACAGATTACAAATTGTATTAGAAAATCCACCCGCTTAAGTTCCATCACTAAATTTTCATCAACTATAGCACATCTTCTCTGAATATTCTTTAAGATGCCAATTTCCTCTATCACAATATAAGTCTTTTCAAAGCCAGATTCATTGTTGTTCATTCAGAATTTAGGACAATAATGAGAATATAGTAATTGTTACATAGAACATAACCATGTATTAAATGGTACATAAACAAGCTGTGTAACAGTGAAGTACTTGTTCTCTTTGAGCCTCATTTTCTGCAATTATAAAGGAGAGACATCTTTTAATTTAACTTCCAGTTTTAATAGCCTATGATTAAAATTTTTTCTATGAGACCAATGGAATTGAAAGAAAACCCAGAAATAAACCCACATATTTATGGACAACTAATCTTTGACAAGGGTGCAAAGAGTATGCAATGGAACAAGGACAGTTTGTCCAATAAATGGTGTTGGGAAAACTGAATTACTACATGCAATAAAAATGAAGCTAGACTACTACCTCACACCATGCACAGAAACCAACTCAAAATGGATAATATATTGGGACATAAGACATGAAACTGTAAAATATATAGAAGAAAATCTAGGCAAACATAACATGACATACATCTCAGTAACATCTTTAAAGACATATCTTCCAAACAAAGAAAGTTTAGGAAAAGATGAACAGTTGAGACTACACCAAATTAAAAAGCTTCTGCACAGCAAAAGAGACATTAACCAAAACAAGGAGACATCCTACTGACTGGGAAAAAATTTTTGCACACATTACTACTGATAAAGAACTGATCACAAAGATCCACAAAGAGCTGACGTGACTCAACAAAAACAAAGTGAACAATCCAGTCAAAAATAGGGCAGAAGAGCTAAAAAGGACACGTCTCCAAAGAGGAAATGCAAATGGCCAACAGGTATATGAGAAAATGTCCAAAATCTCTTATAATCAGGGAAATGCAAACCAAAATCAAAATCACAATGAGATACCACCTTACACCAGTGAGAATGGCATAGATTAAGAAAAGAGGAAACAACAAATGTTGGCGAGGATGTGGAGAAAAAGGAACTCTCCTAAACTGTTGGTAGAAATGCAAACTAGTTCAAACACTATGGAAAACTGTGTGGAGGTTCCTCAAACTACTAAAAATGGAGTTTCCATATGAACCAGCAATTCCACTCCTAGGAATCTACCCAAAGGACACAAAAACATTAGTTCAAAGATACCTACACCCTTATGTTTATTGCAGCACTATTTATAATAGGTAGGACATGGAAACAACCCAAATGTCCAAAAATAGATAACTGGATCAAGAAGATGTGGTATATACATACACACACACACACACAAAATAGAATACTACTCAGAAATCAAAAAAATAAACTCATGCCATTCACAGCAACATGGATGGAGTTGAAAGGGATTATGTTCAGTGAAATAAGCAAGAAAGAAAAAGTAAAAGAAGGGATCATTTCTCTTATAGGAAGAATGTAGGGGAAACAAGGGAATAGAAAATATAATTATAATAAATTAAAAAACAAAATTAACAGACAAATATTAATCAGAGACACTCTGCAGGGAAGGGGATAGATCAAAACAGGGGAGGAAAGAACACAAGGGACTATGGTGATGTTGTACAAGTATATTGGTAGTGGAAATTTTATGGGGACTACATCTGAGAGAAGACAGCATGCAATGTACAAAAAAGAATGATGTAAAATATAGATAGATAGATAGATAGATAGATAGATAGATAGATAGATAGATAGATAGATAGATAGATAGATAAATTTCTCCTGAGATGCAGAAACACCACACCTGAGGGAACTCCCAGGTGGCACAAGGGGTTAAACACTACACTATAAAGCTATCTGCAGCCACTGAAGCACAAGTTTGATCCCCAGCCAGGGAGGTGACCCACTCCTGTCTTCCCTGTTGCTCCCCTAAGCTGTGTATTTCAGTCTATCTTCCTGTTCCCACTCTGTCTCTGGTTAATCCTCTCATCCCCCATACCTCTGGTCTGTACCCCAGTTCTTATATGCATAAATAAATAAATCTTTAAAAAATATTACACCTGAAAGTCAGAAGCAATCTATTCCAATGCAGCCTTTGTGAATCTTAAATGTGTTACAAAGTAAAATACCTTAATTTATTCTTGTATAATAAAATAAATAAAAATATTGCTCCATTTTATAGAAAATTGCGTTGGTGGTAGAGTGGTAAGCATAGCTGCCTTCCATTTTATAGAAAATTGATGATGTAAATCATATTTAAATATCAAATTATGAGTAAAGAAAATTCTGAAAATGAGGGAATTTTTCTAAAATGACTTGTGGTAAGAGATGAGGTTCGTTACCTGCTAAATTATGTCTTACTGCAATTTGAAAGGCTATGTTCACAACTAATGATTTCTCTTTGCTTCATCTTTTATCATCTGTTCTTTTGTGTGTGAATCATTACAAGGACAAGTAAGTATGCCCTATTAATTCAAGAGTGTATTTGGAAAATACAACACAAGTTTATAACCTTTTCTAGCTCTTCACATTTCTTTCACAGGCCTATTCAATATATTATCATTGTACAAAATCTACCAATATTATTCAATAAATATCTACCAATAGCAGAGTGTCATGTAATTGAGAACTATATTCAAGAATATATCTTCCACTGTACAATATTCACCTTATGTTCAATGGTTCTAATTAATTCACCTACTACTTCAATTTGTTTTTAAAGTGAGAACATTTTATCCCAATTAAGTTGTTAATATAGAAAAGATTTTATAAATGTGAAAATATATGATAATATTAAAAGATACTTGAAACAGTCTGAAAATCTAAATTGTAAAAAAATACTTAAGTAAAGTAAACAGGGGGTGCAAGCATTGGTAGGAGGCATATGGGGCCAAACATTTGAACTTAAGATACACAATAAGAAAAATAATTCTAGGGGAATTACTCTATGCATAAAAGACAACATATTAAACATTTAAAATGATCAATTTTTTTTCCAGAACAATATGTCTCTTTAAATCCTAGAGACATTTTTGGCAGAAATTGGCTTCATATTCACCAGTCTGTTACCCCTATCCTCTCAACACACAGTTCTGTTATCAAACTTTTTTGGAGTTACACACAGTGAAATAACTAAATTGTGGTCACCAGAATATGGATTAATATTCTCCATGAGGAAATAAATGTCCCACTCAAGAAGTGCTACCACCTTTTCCCCTCACTGTATGACTAGTGATAAGGAAGCCTCTTAAGGAAGGAAAGAGACCATACACCTAAAGAATGTTAAAAACTAACTCACATATACTAGCAGGAACAAAGGATTTGAATTTGTGGGTACATAATTAGACATTTGAAATGTCAGAGTGAATAAGCAAGAATTTGCCAACTTGGAGACACTCAGATGGGGTTTATTCCTCTAATCATGGTCTCCAAGAATGGGGAATACTTTCTGTAGGAGAAAGTTTAAAAGCCTAATAAAAATAATGCTAACACTCAGTAATGTAGAAATGCCTGTGCTTTGCTTGGAGAGGAATGAAGACGTTAAAGGAAGCAGGCTTGCTAGAATGGATATATTTCAAAAGATCAAAGCATACAGGATTATAAAACATATAAAGATCCAGATAATATATCATTCAACAAGACAAGTTAGAGGGAAACCAGCATCACTAAGAAATTCAGTAATGGCTTTTCTCTGTGGGTCAGGATGATGGATGGAGAGGTGGCCACAGTGTTAGCAAAGTGGTGATATTTAATTGCCAGAATGCAGGATACTGTGAGCAATGTATTGAGTGGTGTTGCCAGAGGAACAGCTAAAGAACTTGATACACAGGGAATTTTGGAGGTCAGTCAGAAAAGGTGCTGCTTATCATTCTAAATCAAAAGAGCAAATAGAGAAGAGCTGAATGCTGAATATGACGGTCTGAATAAAAGGCATAATCTTCATTCAGTTTTTGGACGTCAATCAATTGCTGGCTACCTCCTTGCTTTTAGATCTTTGGCCAAATGTTACTTTTTAGCAAGAATTTTCCAAACCGTCCCATCTTAAACCGCAGTGTTCCTTTTATCCTGGCATGCTCCTCTTTCCCTGATTTATTCTCTATAGTTCTAATCACCATCTGACATTTTATGAGGTTTGGTTATTTATTTTATTTCTTCTCTTTATTCAGTCAAATGCAAATTCTATGAGAAATTTTGTTTGTATGTTGTTAACTGTTCTTAAAACAATGCCAAATCATTATGTTTATAAGTGGAGCTAAGAAATGCATTGTTGAATGAGTAAATTCAGAGAAGAGTAGTAATCGGTTTACAAAAAGAAGCTAAATTCATGAAAACATGTAATCAATTTGCAAAACTTTAAAGAAAAGAAAACAACAGACCCAAGACCCTCAAACCATCAATATTTGAAAATAGAAATGATCTCAGAAAACTAAGAAATCTTATGGAAAAGAGAAAATCCAAGAAAAAATAAGACTGTTAAAGGAAATGAAGAAAGTTGAGTTTTTGGAAAAACAGGAAGTTGTTGACCATGTAATTAATTGTTGCTGAGAATATAAGTGATGACTAAAAGGTAGTATCAGACTTGGCAACATGCAGCTCATCAGGGAGTCTAGCAAGTATAGTTCTTCCTAAGAAGAGCTGTATCTTTCTAATAAGTATATTTGAGAAGCATATTTGCGTAAATCAAAGCAAGAATCCAGTCACAGGTGACTGCTGTGTCCCATTCCACCATATTTTTCATAAAGGTCAGATCAGAAATAGTTTCCAGAGAACGACCTCCTAGCTACTATCTCTTATTAGACTAGTGCATGTAATCATCACAGTTTACTCAAAATATATTGGTTAGATATGTCACAAGAATTTCATAATTTCAAGCCCCAGTGAGAAGTCCAAAGTGTATGGCATGTTAGAAAACAGCTCTGCTACAATAAATCAAATGTGACTACTGCTCAGAAAAAATAATCCCTGCCATGAGAAAAGCTGATCCCTACACCTGATTAATCACTTGGAGTGATGCTTTTTAGAAGCCCTTCTTGTAAGTGATAAAATGTCTAACAAAAACAGTAGAAAAGAAGATGGTGTCAAAGAAGTTTC
This sequence comes from Galemys pyrenaicus, assembly GCA_019455555.1. Taxonomy (NCBI): domain Eukaryota; kingdom Metazoa; phylum Chordata; class Mammalia; order Eulipotyphla; family Talpidae; genus Galemys; species Galemys pyrenaicus. The sequence continues at coordinate 2,579,412 of JAGFMF010011725.1, forward strand.
CTTTCTTCACTACCCAGAAGCTCATCTAGGTTAACCAGTGGAGTATTGCACCCAGAGAATTTTGTGGCTCTGGGTAAACCTAGAACACTTCTTGGACGTCAGAGATCAGGCAGACTGCACTAGAGGGGACAAGCAAGAGATTCATCATTCAGTGATCAAAAGGAGAAAAGAGACACAAGGAAGCTGCAGTCAGGGAAAGGAAGGTGTCAAAAAAAATTAATGAGGCAGTTCTGGAGAGAGGAAAGCTTCATAGTATGAAGGACAACATACTTAATTTAGGGAAAATACAAGTAGAGAAAGAGGGTTGGAGGAACAAGGACAGTGCCCCCCTTCACCCTAGAACTGATCTTATGAGATACACTGAGAAAATACAGAGACAATAGAGTATCTAGAAACCTAGAGAGGAAGACAATCAGCAGCAGGGCCATAAACAGGAGACTATACTCTAACCTTAGATTCACATCAGCTGCTTCATTCCTCTAAGTCCCTCATACACCCAGTGACTTAATAGCTCTTAGACCAGGTTTGATGCCTATGGAAGTCCAGAGAGACCAAACATCCAAAATCAAACAAAAACTACATCACCTACTAGACAGAAAAGAATAATTCTAGTCTCTACGACCTTAAACACTACTATGGGCAAACCAAGCGCGCGCACACACACACATATACATAAATATGGCAACTTAAGATATCAAGGGTAGAATCAAGAATTCAACCACAAAAATATGGAAAATATTATCTTCCTATCGAATAGAGTGTTCAAATTTTCTATTCAAAGAAATTTTAAAAATTTCAGAAAAGCAAATGAAAGTAATAAAAGAAACTTCTAAAAGCTGATCAGAAATATACAACAAAATTCAGTAAAAGAAGTGCTGGGCCTCCCTGGTGGCCTAGGAGTTCAGTCTCTGCACTATCACCACTACTGCCTGAGTTCTATCCCCAACCAGGTAGCTAACCCACATTTGGCACAGAAAACCTTTCCTATTTTGCCCACTGCCCCTCTTAGCAGTGTATTTCAATAAATCAGTTTGTTCTGCTCCCCACTCTGCCTCTGGTGAATCCTCTCACCCCCCACACCTCTAGCCTACACCCCAATTCTTCTATGCAAAGATAAAAAAATAAATGAGTGTATGAGACTATAGCTGATAAACAGAAAATAAAATTATAAAATTTAATGATCTAAATAACAAAATAAGTGAGTTGCAAAATATAAAAAGATCAATAAAAGAGATAAAAATCCTGCAGAACACAACAGCAGTAGACTACACCAAATGGAGGATTGAAGCAGTACCTTGAAGATAAAATGCAAAAAGTACCCAGGTGGAAGAAGAAAGACAAATTCAAAGAAAAAATAAAGAAACAATTTGAGGATTATCAGAACGCATTAGGGTAGGTAACATAAGAATAATAGGTACCTGATACAGGCAAGATAGAGGGAAAAAAATGTTCAAATAAATAATACAGGAAAAGTTCCCAAACCTGGGCAAGTAACTAAATATACAAATTCATGAAACTAAAATAACACATGGCTATCTACATGTAACAAGACATATACCAAGACATATAGTTGTGTAAGGCTATCAAGAGTTCAACACAATGAAAGGATATTGAAAGAGACTAGGGGGGGAAGTAGATAATCTACAAAGGTATTCCCATCAGGCTTACATCAGAATTCTCTGAGGAAACCCTACAAGCAAAGGAGGAAATGGAATACCATTCAAAATACATAACAATAAAAATTGCCACCCAAGAATAGTATATTCAGCAGGACTGTCCATCAGATTTAAGGAAAAAATAAAGGCCTTCCCAGATAAACAGAGGCTAAATGAGTTTGCAAATACTAGGCCTCCACAAGGTTCACAGTAAATGGTTGGAAAACAATAGTATAAGTAAACAGAAAACAAAAATAGGAAGAAAGAGTCAAGTTTATATTGGATAAAACAAAGGTTTATTTGTTATGTTATACATAGCTCAAAAAAATTAAAATCTATATCAACATATTTTAATATTATACACACACACACATATATAAAACAAGTGAAAAAGATTTAGATATCAAATACTGATTAAGGGACCAATATATTAGAAAAACATAACATTCAATATATGCACCAAACAAAGTAGCATGAAAATACATTTAAGGTAACCTTTATCAAATCTAAAACCAGATAATGACCACAACACAAAAGTAGTAAAGTAATTCAACTCCTGACTTTTACCAATGAACAAATCAACCAGAGAACATCAACATGGAAAAAATAGTCTTAAACAAGGAATAGGAATTTTTAGACAAGATGAACCTACTAGACAAGTAGAAAACACTGAACCTAAAAAAACTGAATACACAGTCACCTCAATAATATTGGACATTTTTCCGGACAAACCACATGTTGGGTCACAGAATAAATTCTTGAAGACTGAAGTCATATCAAGTATCTTCTCTGATCACAATGAGATAGAATTAGAAATAAACCACTAAAAGAAAGCCAGAAAAACCTCTAATATATAGCAATTGAAAAAGACACTACTGAAAAACTATTAAGAGATCACAGAAGAAATTTAAAAATATCTGAAAGAAGTGAAAATGAATATATGAATTACCAGAACCTAACCTATGAAATACTAAGAGAGAATTGTATAGCAACACAGGCCTACATCAAGAAACAATAAATACAAAATTAAAAATCTAACACTAAAGCTACAGAAATGAAAGAGAAAACCAATGAGACAGAGAAAGATATGAAAGGAACCCAAAATGGGCAAGAATCTCACTATTTGCAGATGACATAATAGTTATCAAAAATTTAAATGAAACAATAAATTAGTATTGGAAAGTGGCAGGTTACAAAATCAATTTACAAAACTCAGCTGTGTTCCTATACGTAAACAATGAGCTAGAAAAGAGAACAACTCCATAATCACATCAAAATAACTTAAATATCTAGGAATAAAACTAACAAAAGTGAAAGACCTATACACTGAAAACTACAAATAAGTGATAGAAATAAAAGACACAAAAAAAATGAAAAAAATATCCTGTTCATGGATTGGGAGAATTAGCTGTTAAAATTGCCAACTTATCCAAAGCAATATATACATTCAATTCAATATCTATCAAAGTTTCAATGGCATTCTTTAAATATATGGAAGAAAATTTGCTGAATATATATGTATATATGACCACAATAGATCCTAAATAACAAAAGCAATTCTTACAAAAAAAAAAAAAAGAAAGAAATGAAGATACTAAAGCCCAAACTTCAAATTATACCACAAAGTTATTGTAATCAAAACAGTATGTGTAAACTAAACAAAAATGGACACACATATCAATGGAATATAATAAAGGGTGTAAGAAATATGCCCACATTTATACTAGTATTAATCTATGACAAAAGAGTTACAAGTATACATGAAAGAAAGGACAGTTTCTTAAATAGTGTTGGGGAAACCTGGGCAGCACATACAATAGAATAAAAACTGAATCATTATGTCACACCATATGCAAAAGTTAACTCAAAATGAACTAAAACACTGGATGTTAAGACCTGAACCATAAAATACATAGAATAAAACTTAGGCAAAGAAGTCCTTACTCCTAGACATATTGGTGTCAGTGATGTCTTTGTGGATTTTTCTCCAACAGTAAGAGAAACAAAAATATGAACAAGTGGGAATACATCACACTAAAAAGCTCTGCACAGTGAAGGAAACTACCATTAAAAAAAATACTCTTGCATATTATGCTTGCATATTATATGTCTGACAAAGGGGCTAATATCCACGTTCTAAAGAAAAAAACTAAACAAAAAGAAAACAAATAGCCCAATATAAAAATGGGCAGAAAAGTTAAATAAACACACTCCAATGTAGACACACAGCTGACTAGTGGGTACATGAAAAGAATTTTCACTAACTTATGGAAAATTCAAATCAAAATAATATTTAAATATTACCTCTCACCTGTAAAATATCTCATTAAAAAGACCAGAAACAAACAAACAAACAAAAAAAACTAATGTTAGTGAAGATGTGGAGGAAAAGGAACCTTTGTACACTAGTGGTATAAATGTGTACAGGTCTGTCTCCTACAGAGAACAGGATGGAAATTTCTCAATATATTAAAAATATGTCATCCATCAATTCCACTCCTAGGTCTACCTCAAAAAATGCCAAAACACTAATTTGAAGAGTTTTATGCTATCCTATATTCATTTCAGCACTATTTCCAATAGCCCAGCTATGGAAACAACTTAAATGCCCAAAGACAGATGAATGCATTAGGAAGATATGGCATATACACATGATGGACACTACCCAACTATTAAAAATTATTAACTCTTGAATTTTGTGAAGCATGATGAAAGCAAGGTGATTAAGTAAAATAAGTCAGATGGAGAAAGATAAATGCCATATGGGATCACTTATATGAGAAATATAGAGAAACAAAACAAAGGGTCAGATAAAACCAAACCATTAACAAACACCGGAAATATAACTGTAGAATCTGAGACTACCAAATGGAAGAGAGCAAAATAAGGAGGTGACCCAATGGACTATGGTAGGGAACTTTCAGTGCCTTGGTGGCTGGTGTAGTAACATCAGTGTGGTAACATAGTCCTGAAGGATATGATCCTATACATCTAAATTTCATACAATGTTGTAAACCAGTGTTACCTAAATAAAATATAAATTGTTTTTAAAAAAAGAAAGAAACTTCAGATTTATAAACAGTGAGATAATATATTCAAAGTGTTAAAAACAAAAAAAACTGACTACCAAACATACTTCATCCACCTTCAGAAATTAAGTGAAATAAAGACTTTACAAACAAAAACTGAGGAAGTTATTCATCACTAGACCTACTGAATAAAAAATGTTGAAGGAGTTCTTTAAGCTGAAGGAAGAATCAATCAGCTTAGTAACTTTCAAGAAAATTAAGATATTGATCAAAGGGAACAAACTTCTAGTTAGAAGAGGAATAATTCTGATAATCTAATATACAACATAGTTGTATATTGTTAATATTCTTAGGAAACTTGAAAGTTTTAAGAGCATTAAACTTTAAATGTTCTCACCATAACACAAAAAATCATAATTATGTGAGATATGTGTCAACTAACCTTTTGATAATCCATTTTATAATAAAAAATAGAATAATCTAATAACTCCACATCTATGTATTTATTCTAGAGAAAAACTAATATGTCTCAAAACACATACAAGAATGTTCCCTTCCTTTACTGTCAATAAAAAAGAATGGAAACTTCCTAAATGTTCATCAAAACAGAACAGACAAGTAAATTTTGGAAAGTTCTTATAATGGAATATTACAAAACAGGAAAATATAATGAAAAGGAACTGTGACTATCCATAAGATGAATCTCATAGACACTATATTGAATGAAAAAGACAAATTTTTAAAAATGCAATAATACTTAGAGCTTTAAAAAATGTAAAATAAAATCCTTTATGTTTAAGAATATGTGTGATGAGATCATAATGTATACTTAAGTACTTTCAAACAATAAACAAAAAATTTCCAAATGTTATATTTTGCCACTGAAATATCAAATAATATAAATTCTTAGGTGCAGGAAATAAGTGATCTTATCAAAACTATACACAAGTGGTTAGGACACAACTGAAAATAAATGGTTGTACCAACTAAATAAAATGCAGCTTATTTTGAAGTCTTAAAATTGTATTTTTTTCAAATGCACATGGGAATAAAAATTAATGTTATGTTTTAAATAATTTTTAAATTATACTGCATACATATTAAAAATACCACATGCACATTAAGCAAAGCGTCCTTGAAACAGGCAGGACACTATAGTAGAAAAAGACTTAAATTTACTCACATCTGCATTAAAATTCTGACTTTTTGCCTCACTGACTATGGGGTCTTAGAAAGTCACTTTATGTCAATCTCACTTTATTAATCTGTAAAATTTTATAAACTTGTTTCCTCATTTGAAAAACTCTATTGTATTCTGAAAAGTTGTATTTGTGTTTGATATAAAGCACAAAGTATATGTTCAATAATCTGTGCCTGTATCTGCAGAGTTGTGTCTAATCAATAAAACAGAAACAAAGATACTAAGTGCTCTTGATTTTTTATTGGGCTGGCTGCCATATTTTTAATGAATACTTACTGAAAATGAACATCCAAATGGATGAACATGTATAAACACATTGCAGTGCATATCTTCAAATCACATGGTTATGAATGAAGAACTCACCAATCATCTGTATTCATATTTGCCTTCACCACTGACTTTCCATTTAAATTTGTTGTGTTTTTCAAGTTTTGAAATTTCTTTTACAGAAATACAGTATAGAAACATACATGTGTAAATACATAAAAATAATCAAATTTCTATTTTTGCCTTTTTCCATGTCCTGTGAAAATAACTTCAATGTACTAAAAATAGACTACATAGCATGTCAAAATTTACTTAGTTGTCCTGGGATATATTGACATATTTTTTAAGCAACTAGACTTAAGTGGCTCAAACAATCACCAATAGTGAGAAACATGCTATATTGTTAAGGTGAAAAAAGAAAATATGAGCCCACATTTTATAAAATACTGATGTCAGATGAACTGAAGATACGGACTTTTGATAGAGTAGCTTTTCTAAATATCCCGCCCAAGGTCAAAAGTCAAGAATTAATTAACCATGGTTAATGACTTTCCTTAGTCACACTGACAGGTCAAATATAAATAAAGATATCAATAAATAATTAGAAAAAACTAATAAACAGAGATGTATGAGCAGGCTAGTAGTGAGCTGGTAAAAGTACTTGAGAAAAATACATAATAGTAATATATGGAGTGCACAATGATTAAAGCCAGTAGATTTAGAAGCACTTTTTAAAACATTTTCTAGTGTAATTAGAAATTGAAGGTAAAATCTATGAGAACAATACCTTCAAAAAGAAAGCAAACATTGCAAGAAAAAAATAAATTAAGCTCAAAATCCTAATTGAGAAAAATTAATAAATAAATGGTTGTATGGCATGTATTAAAAAAAAGAAATTTATACATTTACAACCACACTTCGCACAACACCCACCATCTTAAAGCATCTTAAGTTGTGCACCCTCTACTTGGAATTCTCTCCTCCAAGATCTTCATAGGCTTTACTCCTTATATTGCTCAATTTCTATCTTTGCCTTAGAGGGACCTTCGTTGACATCATTCAAAATAACCCTACTATTATTTTATTTTCCTTTATAATTTTTTATTTTCCTTTATAATTTTTGACTTTTTTACAAGTTATCCAAACTCCAAATGAGGAGGAAAACGGTTTTCTTAATATTAATTTTCTGGGAGAAATAGCTCACTTTGTTTAATTATGTCAAATATATAACCTAAAACCTTGGTTAATGTGAGCTCTAGGAAAAAATGAACCACAATTTTCATTTAATTCATGCCATTTCTTTAAATTAAAAAGTATATATAAACAAAAAGGAAACAAATGAATGTAAGAAGGGCTTGAATTTAAAGGTTTTTTTAATCTTAAAAAAGAGACAGTGTCCTGAATTAAGCTACTAACATACTTTCTCTTATTATATAAGTTTATAAAACACTCCTGGAAAATGCCTTCATGTATTTTATCTTTAGAGAGCCCAAAGATTAATGAACCTCATAAAAGTGATAAATTATTTCAGAAGCACACTTGCAAAATAAACCATTAAATAGTTTTGGGCTTAAAAAAAAGTTGAGTTTGAATGTGAACGAAAAAATTATGTAACTCTTCAAAGTTAGATAGGGTAATTTAATTATACTTATGACCTTAGGTTACAGTTATTTTTAACAAAGCACAAAAATACCAACCATAAAGTTAAAATGATATTATAAAAATAGTGAAACACATGCCACAGAAGATAATACCTGTGTTATGTATAAATAACAACAAAGTGCTTCTTCCTGAATTTAATAACCAATTCCCACAAATAAATAAGAAGACACCCCAGTAGAAAAAAAAATAAGTTCAGGAGATGAATAGGCAATTTATTTAAAAGTATATACATATAGTCAATAAACAATTTTAATCTGATAATTTTTTAAAGCAAATTAAAACTATAATGAACCAGTACCCATCTTTTAGATTGATAAAAAAATTAACAACATAAATTCAAGCAAAGATATGGAACAATACGAAATCACTTAAAAGTCTAATGCTGTTTTAAATGCTAATGTTGGAAGGAAATGCTATTAGAAATCTAAAGTAGTACAGCCACTTTGTAGACAGTTTGCAAGTTATATAGAATGGGGTGGGGGGAGATGGCGGCGAAGAGATGCTAGGTTAGAAAGCTCCCAGAAGACATAGGCAAAAGGGAAAAAATATAGCAGGCCCCTTCAAGAACTGGAACATGGAGGATAAATTGGACATTATTGGCAAACTACCCAGAAAGGAAAAACGCATTGAAGAGGAGCAAAAAACAGAGAAAAGTGGCATAACCCTGCCACCACGTCCCCTTCCTCTCTCCTCCCACCTACAAATCCAACACACCTGGAACTTAAAAAAAAAAAAAAAAAAGGATCAAAACAAAGATATAAAACTCCTAGACCTGAATCTGGAGAGAGCCGTGCAGATACAGGAATCCGAGGAAGTGCTCCAGGCTTGGTGAGTTAAGTCTTGAACTTTTAGGGGACTTTAGTGAAGGAGCGGAGAGACGCGTTTGACTAAGGGAGTTCACACAATTAGAAATAGTGGAAGATAGACAGAGAGATGCGAACTGGTGGAGGTGACTCCTGCATGGATACGGGGCTGGGAGAAATGGAAGAGCGAATTAGTTCTCTTGAAGACACAGAAACAAAAAGAACCAAAAAAGATAAGGGCAGAGAAATCCAAAGGAAAAAAAGCAAGGACACACTCTGAGAACTCTCAGACACCATCAAGAAAGGTCATATAAGAGTTATAGGAGTCCCAGAAATTGAAAACAATAAGGGAAATGACAATATATTCAAGGAGATAATAAAGGAGAATTTCACAAGCTTAAAAGATGAAATGAAGCTAGAAATACAAGAAATAAGACATACCCCAAAATTCTATGATAGAAATAGAAATACAGTTAGACACATAATAGTAAAACTACCAAAAACACAAGGAAAAAATAATGAAGCTGTCAAGGGCGAAGAAACAGATAACATACAAAGGAAAACCTATCAGTCTAACATCAGGCTTCTCTGAAGACACACTATGCCAAAGGAGGGAGTGGAAGGATATATTCAAAAAACTTCAAGACAACAAATGCCAACCACGAATCCTTTATCCTGCAAAGCTATCCTTCATATATAAAGAAATAATATGAACTTTCCCAGACAAATAGAAATTCAGCACAACCAAACCTCCTCTCCAAAAAATTCTGAAACAAGTACTGAAGTCAAAAGCATCAGGAGAATGAAAAAGAGGAACAGTATAAAGCAAGAAAAAAAAACAAAACAAAAGGACAAAATGGAAAACACAGGTGCCAGCATAACAATTTTAACTTTAAATGTAAATGGACTAAACTCAATAAAAAGACACAGAGTAGCAAGCTGTATTAAAAAACATAATCCAACCTTCTGCTGTCTTCAGGAAACACATCTAAACACAAAAGATAAGCATAGATGGAAAGTAAAAGGCTGGAAAACAGTCCTACAAGCCAACGGACCAAAAAAGAAAGCAGGAACAGCCATACTTATATCAGAAAAGATAGAATTCAAAATAGAAAAGGTTAAAAAAAGACAAAGAAGGGCACTATATAATGGTCAAGGGCACAGTATACCAAGAAGACATAACACTCACCACATACACCTTCCAAACGAAGGAGCACCAAAATATATCAGACAATTACAATCAGCTCTGAAAGGAAACACTTATATAGTAGGAAACTTCAACACCACACTCTCACCAATGGACAGATCAATAAGACAAAAAATAAACAAAGAGACCAGAACTCTCAATAAGACCTAGAAATCACGAACTTAACAGACATCTATAGGACTCTACATCCAAAAAAGTCAGAGTATACTTTTCTCTTAAGTACACATGGAACATACTCCAGAATTGGCCACAAGACCAACATCAACAGATTCAGTAAGGTCAAAATCATTCCAACTATATTCACCGATCACAAAGGTATCAAATTAGAAATAAATCACAAAAAGA
>JAGFMF010011725.1:2590896-2628418 GCA_019455555.1 Galemys pyrenaicus
TGAAACCAAGAAAATCAAATACTTGGGAATCAACCTAACAAAGGAAACAAAAGACCTATATAGAGAAAATTATAAAACACTGATAAAAGAAATAGAGGAGGACACAAAGAAATGGAAAGATATCCCCTGTTCATGGACAGGAAGTATCAACATTATCAAAATGGACTTTCTACCAAAAGCAATTTACAGAGTCAACACAATACCAATAAAAATCTCAATGAAATTCTTTAAGGAAATAGACCAAATATTGAAATTCATATGGAAACACAAAAAAACCCAATTAGCCAAAGCTCTATTAACAAGAAAGAAAGAGAATGGAGGTATCACACTCCCAAAATTCAAACTACACTACAAAGCAATAGTAGTTAAAACAGCTTGGTACTGGAACAAAGACAGACACACAGACCAATGGAACCGTATAGAAAGCACAGAAGTAAAACTACACAACTATGGACAACTGATCTTCGACAAAGGAAAAAGAATTTGCAATGGAACAAAGAAGCTTATTCAATAAATGGTGCTGGCAAAACTGGTCCACATACACAAAAAAAATGAAGCTGGACCACTATCTCATACCATGTACGAAAATCAACTCAAAATGGATAAAAGACCTAAATGTAACCCTGGAACTATAAAATTTATAGAAGAAAACATAGGTAAAACACTACAAGACATACATCTCAATGACACCTTTGAAGATGCATCCCCTAAAGCAATAAAAATGAGAGAGAAGATAAACAGATGGGACTACATCAAGATAAAAAGTGTCTGTAGTGCAAAGGAAACATTAAATAAAACAAAGAGACACCTCACTGGGAAAAAAATCTTTGCGCTCCACACAACAGACAAGGGTCTGATCACAAAGATATACAAAGAACTCATAAGACTCAAGAAAAACAAAGTAAAAAATCCTATAAAAAAATGGGCAGAAGAACTTAAAAGACACTTCTCCAAAGAAGACATACACATGGCCAACAGGCACATAAGAAAATGCTCAACATCTCTCATAATCAGGGAAATGCATATTAAGACCACAATGAGGTATCATCTTACTCCGGTAACAATGACACATATCAAAAAAACCAACAATAAATGCTGGCAAGAATGTGGGGAAAAAGGAACCTTAGTACACTGCTGTTGGGAAAGCAAGCTAATCCAACCACTATGGAAGGCTGTATGGAGTTTCCTCAGTCTACTAAAAATAGAACGACCATATGACCCGGCAAGCCAACTCCTAGAGATCTACCCAAAGGACACAAAAACACCGATCCAAAAGAGTACCTGTATCCCCATGTTTATTGCAGCACTATTTGTAATTTGGTAAGACCTGGAAACAACCCAAGTGCCCAAAAGTAGAGGATTGGATCAAGAAGATGTGGTACATATACACAATGGAATACTATTCAGCAATCAAAAATGATATAGTAGGACCATTTATAGAAACATGAATGGAGCTAGGAGGAATTATACCCAGTGAAACAAGTCAGAAGGCAAGAGGAAGATATTGGATGACTTCACTTTCAGGAGGAATGTGAAAGAACGACAACAACAAAAAAAAATAAGAAAACAAAAAAACAAGAGAAAGCTCAAGGAAATGGGCATTACAACCAAAAACAGACAAACAAACCAAAAAAAATTCAACAAGACCAAAAGGTCAAAGATAAACCAAAGGGATCATGATGGGGGGAGGGGGAGAAACAAAGATGGGGATGAGGGCAGAAAGAGCACAAGGGACTGAGGTGATGGTGCACGGGTGAAATGGTGGTGGGAACTCCCTGGAGACTACAAATGATGTCAAATACAATTAAATAAATCTAATAAAAAATAAAATAATTTAATTTTTAAAAAAGTTATATAGAAAAATCACAACCTCTAAAATCCAGCAATTCATCACTTAGAAATATACCCTGGAAAATCCCATGTGCACCAGAATACACATACAAAAATATGCACAGTATCTATTAGCTGAAAAATGGCTACTCTTTGACATAGTTTTATGGTGGGATACTACATAGAAACAAAAATGAACGAACACTATTCCCTACAATACAGAAATATCTCATAAACATAAAATTGTATGAAAGAAGAAAATCCTCAAAGAATTCATAAAATGTAATTTATATGTTAACAAATAAGCTAACTAAACTATATATTTTAGTGCAGCATACAGAAGTAACAGAGCTTTAAAAAAAAGAAGAAAATGATATTATAAAATCAGGATAATAGATGCTTTGAGTAAGAAAAAAGCTAGAAATTTGGAAGATACAGAAATAACATTTTAGGGTATTAGTATTTTATTTTTTAATATATATGGCAGGTGTACAGCATATGCTTTATAAAAATTATACTTCTCAATTATGTTATATGCTTTTTTCTTTCAAACTTTGAAGTTAAACTTTAAAGAATAGAAAAAATGCAGTTTTATTTATGATTTCTTTTTCTCATTCTCCCATTTGTGATGTATCAGTAAACCCTCTACCATCACAATATATCTAGTATCTAAACTTCTCACCTATTTGATCTAAATCTATATATCTTTTTTCTTGATCCATTGTAGTAACCTTCTAACAGATCTGCTTACAAATTTTTTCTTCTTCTATAGCCAATTATTCCAGAGTATTCATAAAGTGTCTTTTAAAATATAAATTGAGACATTGTCTCTTCCCTGCTCAAATATTCTGCACAATCACACTGAAATGCTTACTGTTTTTCATGCCATGCATACCTCTGCCTCAGGGCCTTTGCACTTGCTATTCTTCCTGCCTGGTCCACTCTAGAACCGGATATTTGCTCAAAGATGCCTTCAGCTCACTCCTCAAGTTCACTTTTTCAAAAATTGTTTTTCTTCCTACCTAAAGATTGATATAGCATTCTTTATCTCCCTACTCAGTGTTATTTTCTATGCTGCATCAGCTGACATTTAATATTTATATATAAATATCAGTAGGCTCTAAGCTCTATGAGAGTAGTAATGTCTTCTGTTTTGTGAAATGATATAGCTCTAGCTTCTACAACAATGCACTTAAAAGTTAGATAACTAATTTTAGCATGAAAACAAATGCACCAAAGCTTTAATAGTACTTAGATCTGAGTGGCCAATAAATACCATTGTGTTTTCCATATTTCCCAAATGATGTACTTTGAATTTGCATTAACTTTATAATCAGAAAAAATAAGTCACTGTACTAAGACAGACATAATAGTGCCTGGATTAGCATTTGACAAATAATAGACAGTTATAAACATGTATTAGTTTGTAAATATAAATGAGGAAGGCTAACAATGATTGACTTACCCGTATATGTACACTTACTATACCTGTGATGCTGAAATGTATAAATAGTAATATATCCTTAAGGTCTTTATTTTGTACCTTCTTACAAAAATGAAAGACTGAAAGTCAGTTTTACTGTAAGTGCTGCCCAGGAAATGTTTACTCTATATTACTGATTTTGAACCTTGTGGTTTTGCTTACATGAAAAACTTTACAACAATTGAAAGATTTACAGAGATAGTTTTACTCATAGTTCAAGGAATCCCATGCCAGAAAAAACCTGAGTCCTAGAAAGAAACATCTCTAATAGAAAGCAAGAGCAACTTGTTTTCTTCAAAAAATAACATATGAAAATTGAACTAAGGCATATAAGATGAATCAAAAGCTTTAAATATCAGACTCTAGAGAGTTCAATAAATAAATGTCCTTTCTATTCTGATGCAAATTTCTAAAACCTAAAGGCAGTCTTACAATTTGGAAATATTTTCAAATCTAATTGCCTCATTACATGAAATTTGCCAGTCTAGATATAGCAGCAAGATACCAGATTGGTGAAGGGCTCTGGTTTTTCAAGGAAAGACAACTTAAGGGCAGGATATGTGCAGCCATTACTTCCAAGAGACAAACATTCTAGCTTGTCACAACATGTTTGAAGCATTATAATGTAGAAGCAAAATTTCCTATATATCCAAAAAGAAGACCTATTGTTTCATTCATTTCATTTGATATTTACTTCAAAATTACCATGTGTCAGACTCTGTAATTAGTGTTAGCAGCAAATAATAAACCAAAACAATGAGGTAATAGGTACAAAAAGACATTCTTTTATTAATCTTTGAGTAAATAAAATGATTACAACATAATATTAATCACTGAGTAAATAAAATGATCACAACATAAGATATAAAAAAGGTACAGATTATCAAAAGTGCATGCTTATAAAAGGGGGGGTTTGATCTAATCACACAGATGGTAAAAAAATTAACTGAAAGAAATAATTCACTGAAATCTAAAGATAATGTTAATTTGGTGAATGTGAAAGGAGATTGGAAAATAGTTTTCTATGCTGAAGGAATTTCATATGCAAACATACCTAGGGAAAAATAAAAGAAAACCTAAAAGGCCACTATGGTAGGAACTGTACGCTTAAGGAAAAAAAAAAAATGAAATGCAGACAGAGTCAGATCATAAAGAACTGTCTTTATCTAAGAATGATAAGAAGCCAAAAACTGGAGTCTTTAATTTCAAGACTTTAAAGACATCTAAGAATACTACAAAAATGTAACGACTAAAGTTATCTATAGTAAAATGTACTGCCTCAGAGACTGAGTGTTCCATTATAACTAGTCATCAAGTAGAAATGGATGATCATCTTTCAAGAACGTACAGAGATCATGTATACCTTGAAGTTAGCCTTATGGTTTCATCGCAAAAATTCAATGATTCAATTATTTAAAAACCAAACATAAACTTTATGACACTCTAAAACTCGAGGTTTTAAATTAGAATATTTGTTGATCATTCCAACATACAGAATTAAAATTTTCAACTGCTGTTACCTGGTGTTTCTCAGGATGGATCATAACATTACACAACAGGAGATCTACTTTCAGTTTGGACTGCAGCAGGGAATGGATCTTTCTCCATGTCCACTGCCAAGATATAGGCAGAGTGTAGCATAAGGGAAAGAGTGCTCAAGTCAAAGAAAGCTGTTGGAAAAAAACAGGAAGAGATTAGATAAAGAGATCATAAAAACAAAGATTATACCAAAACAAAGATTATTTTCTTTGCTACATCTCTCCCTCAGCAAAGAAGTAAATAGAAGAATATGTCAGAGGAGTAACAGACTAAGATGGTAACAGAAGAGGTTTTTACTCTGTCCTTGAAAGAATAACCTTCTAGTTAAATACAGAGACAGTATACCTAGAAAGTATTGAATCTTGATGGAAAACTAGAACACCAATTGAACATTAGAGAAGAACACAGTCTGTACTATAAGGGACATTAGAGATCATTTATCACTAAACAAGAGGTGGGTGAAAAGATGCATAGAGATCATATTTTGGTAAACCATCAATGATTATGGAGTAACTGCTCAGCTGGGGGTCTACTGGTGGGAAGAACCAAATAGTATAGATGGACACACCTGAGGGAAATATACACAGAGGTGCTAGGTTACTCCCCACACGACAGGCTATAACCCAGTGAACACAAAACTGTGTCTGGAATGCTGTGGACAGCAATTCCATTCCCCCAAACCTCAGGATTGATACTGATCTCATGAAGCAAAATGACAGCATAGACCATAGAATCTGGAACTCAAGAAAAGCTAGACATTGGCAGTGCCACAAACAAGCCAGCCCTCCTGGCCCCATAACATTCAAATCTGCTCCTGGGTCCAAAAGGCCCCTCCCTCTCCTTGTATAAGCAAAGGGATTAGGTTTCAGTACCTACAGAAGCTGGAAAGAACTAACATCAACTAAAACTGACACTAGAACTGAAGAGAGAGCTGCCAGCAGCAATAGTGGTCTCTCACCCTGCTGTTCCACCATAAGCCCGTTATGGCTGTAGCTTCTCAGAGCCCATCAGTGCATACTTCCCGGACTTTGGAATGGACAAATCAGGTGCAAGCAATTATCCAACAGATGCTAAATGGTCTGATCAGCCACAGGATTGAAAAATAGTCCAGTCAGAATTGTAGGTGGGGTACCCTCAAAGAGGATATAAGCCAGGGGCAGAGGTTGCTGAGAGACACTTTTTCAGGCTCTGAAGGAAGAAGAGGAAGATTCTGTTCCTGGCCTCTGAAGAAAGAAAAAATAAGAGCCAGAAGCTGATATCAAAAGAAAAAAGAAGAAAAGAAGCAGCATCCAGCAGCTGACTTCTGAAGAGGGAAGAGAAGCCAAAGACCTGTCA
Source organism: Galemys pyrenaicus (assembly GCA_019455555.1). Taxonomy (NCBI): domain Eukaryota; kingdom Metazoa; phylum Chordata; class Mammalia; order Eulipotyphla; family Talpidae; genus Galemys; species Galemys pyrenaicus. The sequence continues at coordinate 2,597,084 of JAGFMF010011725.1, forward strand.
GAGAGAGGGTCTCTGGTCTTGTCTCTGACATTGCCTGAAAGGAGCACCAAAGGCTCCATATCTGGTGTGTCAAAGAGCTGTTTGTTGTTGGTGTAATCCAACATTTCACAAAAAGCAGTTAACATTTAGTATCTCTGGCACCACCTCTGAAGTATGAGTAGTGACCATCACTACTAGCTAGTGCTGTCTGGCACTCCTGGAGACCAGCCTTCAGCATCTCTCAGGTGGCCACTTCTTGCAGGAAAATATCAGTGCCAAATGGAAGTTGGATGGCAAAGCAGTACATAGAGAAAAGTCTTGTTTCCAGATCATGTGAATACAGGCCTAATAATGCTAGAGGTGAAGAATCAGTGCAATCAGCACTGGATACTCAGGGTTTTCCTATAGTTTTAGTTCAGGCTTCAACCTGGACATAATTGTGACCTGGCAAAAGAAAAACACCAGATGGTTCCTCCCCTAGGAGAAATATAAGGGAACCAAATAAGGAACAAGGAAAGGAATAAGAAAGAGGAAGAAGAAGAACAATAAAAACACAAAAACCAAAAATGAAAAGACAAGGACTAATTGGGGACACTTAGTGGAGAGAGGGGAGGGGGAGGGTTGAGGGCAAACGGGAGCACAGGGGACTGAGGTGATGGCGCACTGGTGATATGGTGATGGGGAATACATGGGGATTACAATTGATGTCAAATATATTTAAATAAATAAAAATGAAAAAAATATTTAAGACTATACTCCTTCTTGTTCTTACCACCATTTTTCTTGGAAGCAACGGGAAAATAATAAAAGGAGTTAAACTGAAAAAAAAAAATAATTGTGACCTGGATCTAGTGATCACTTTGACCATCCCATTTGATATTTTAAAAAGATTGCCTCAGTCAGCATTGGATTCACTCTCCCAGTGGAAGAGCATATAAACTGGACTTCACCCCACCTTATGTGCATGGGATTGAATATAGCATCAGCAAACCATTAATTCAGCAGAAGGATGATAAATCTAAAGCAGTTGCAGCAAGATTAAGACAATACAAGAATGTGGCACAGACAGTCATTGAATTCTACAAGAGCTAAGGAGTATTCTACTAATATTCTGGTATGGAGACCAACAAAATCCAGCCCTACATTTACACACTTTTCTCAAACAAGATCATGCCTATTCAGTCCAAAGAAGCATATTGAGCCTGCCCAGCAGATGAAATAGGAAAATGTCATTCATTCAATTGTACATGTAATCTTGGTGCCATATGCTAATTAGAAGCTAATTACAGTAGTTTTCTAGTTTAAATGTGAACTGACCTGAAAACTAATGAGTTGAGAAAGACACTTTTCTGTCTTTCAAATAACAGACCACCTATATGTGTTTAAGATTTCCCTGCACGCGTCTCAAGTCCTAGACAAGAAAGTGAATACTGAATGGACTTGAAACAAAGTATAACCCAAGCTCTAGCTGATTTTTAACCACCATGTTGTTGCCATGTGTATGTATGATGGTGGCAGTATCTAGTTCTTCTCATCCCCCAAAAGTTGGAATCACAATTCCAGAGAGCTGAGTCCCATGGCTGTAGCTTGGGCCTCTCCTCCAGTTCTCCAGTATGTACCCTCCTGGTGACCATGAGATTGAAGCCAATTGTTCTCAGTAGTTTTTTCTGGCCCCGAGTGTCTCTGTTCACAGTTCATTTGTGTTTTGTTAGGAGTGATACCTTGTTTTGTCTCCTTTTGAGGCATACTAGAATAAAAAAAATTTACTTACAAACTGAATAAATGGTTTATTGATAATATATTACATTAAATGGTTTATTGATAATATATTACATTATATATTAAAATTTATTTACAAACTAGAATAAAAAAATTTACTTAGAAACTGTATTTTTTACATATTCTTTTTCCCCTCCTATGCTAATTAAATAAAAGTTATTACTGAAAGGAACTGAAACCTAAGGATAATATAGAATCTATTCATGCACCAGGAACTAAACTCTATGGAAGGTCACACCTTAACTGCTGATCCAATGCATGGTCAGCCCTGCTCCTTTTCTTCTTTTTCTCTTTTTAATTGTAGGGAGAAAAATTCCCAATGTCTTTTTGTAATCCTCAAAAAAAATTGGGAAATTTGCACCTACATAAATATTAAAAGATCACCTTTTATGCATAGAAGTAACAACTATATAGAATTATTGAGCTAAAAGAATATTTTTTTATTTTACTCAAGACAAAAAAAAATCTTTTGAAAATGCTGCTAAATGTTGATGCAGACAGTGTTAATCTCCTGACAGTGACCCAAGCCTATTATAAACAGCTGGTAAAGGCAATAGAACCTGTGTGGTTGAGGGAAATGCTGCACTGACTCTCAGAGTATGATAGCTTTACTATTATGGGAAAACAAGATCTTATTTTTTATTATTGCAAAGATGCTTTCTATATAGTGGTCATTAAGTCTAAAAATCTAGATAATAATATTTTGTCATTCACTGTAATATATTACCAATAAACCATTTACTAAAATTTAAAAAACAAAAATCAATTGCATTCCTATATACAAACAACAAAATAGTAAATAAAGAAAACAATCCCATTATTAATCATATCATAAGGAATTAAATACCTATAAGTAAACCTAAGAAAGGGAGTGAATGATTGGTACAATAAAAACTAATGAGATATTATTGAAAGAAAAAAGATACAAATGAAAGTTAGTCCCTGCTCATGAATTGGAAAAATTAGCATTGTCAAAATAGCCATATTACCCAAAGCATAATACATTCAATGCAATCCCTATTCAATGGCATTCTTTAAGAAATAAAACAAAATATATATTACTGAAACTGATATGGGAGCACAAAAGATCACAAAGAGCCAATGCAATTATGACCAAAAAAGAGAGAGGAAGAGAGAATAATAAAGATATCACACTTTCAGAATTAAAAATACATTACAAAGCTATAGTAATACAAACATTTTTGTACTGGCATTAAAATGGGTATACAAGAATTGAGAGTCCACACCTATATAGACAGTTAATCTAAGACAAAGGGTCCAAGAACATACACTGCAACAAAGAAAATTTCTTCAACAAAAAGTTTTTAGACCTGAAACCATAAAACATACAGAAGAAAATATGCAAAACATGATAACCCTCAGTGACATCTATAGAATTGTCTCTAATAGCAAGTAAAACAAAAGTGAATATTAACAACAGGGACTCCATTAAATTAAAAAGCTTCTGCATAGCAAAATAAACTGTAATTAAAATGAAAAGACACCCTAATGAATGGGAGAAAATATTCACACACTATATATCTCATAAGAGTCTGATATCAAAGATCAACAAAGAACTCATACAATTCAACACAAAGAAAATAAACCAATCAAAAAAATGGGCAGAAAAGCTAAATGAGCACTTCTCCAAAGAAGAAATACAGATGGCAAATAGATCCATAAAATATGTTCATAATCACTTATCATTGGGGAAAAGCAAATAAGAACCACATGAGAAACACCTCACACCTGTGAGAATGACCCTTATCAAAAATAACAGAGACAACAACCACTAGCACAGATGTGAAAAAAAAGTAACCCTCCTACACTACTGGTGGAAATGTAGATTGGTTCAGCCCTCATGAAAAGCATTGTGAATAGGTCTCAAAAGACTAAAAACAGATCTGCCATACAACCTAGGAATTCTATCCCTAAGCAAATACCTGAAAATTTCAAAATAAAATTTGAAAGGAAACTTATACTCCCAACTTTATAGCACACTATATAATTGTGTAGCCAAATTATGGAAATAACCTAAGTGCCCAAAAACAGATGAGCAAACCAAAAAGATAAGGTATGTATACCCAATGGAATGTTACACAGGAATCAAAAAGATAAATTCATGCCATTTGTGGCAACATATTACTAAGTGAAATATGTCAGAAAGATAAATATGGATGTATCACTTCTATGTAGAATATAGACAAACAAAACTAAGGGTCAGATAAAGCTAACTCTTGAAAGCTGACTACTGAACTGAAGCATGTGGGGGAGGGAGGTATTAAGATAGGGGTGAGAGCAAAGATGGAAGGAAGCACAGCAAATTATAGTAGTTCTGGACAATGGACTATGGACTATGGGAAGGAGTCCCTTCCCAAGCTATTTTGCAAGATGTTACCATTAGGAGGAAACGAGTATGAAGAATAAGTGAATCTCTCAGCATTATTTTATAGTTGCATGTGAATCTATAATTATATCAGAAAAAAAGTTTAATTTTAAAAAGCAAAATATACAAATAAGCCAATGTTGTTCACATCAACAATATGAAAAACAAAAGTTAAATGATTATTTCAATATATATGTGACAAGCATGTAAAGTCATGTGACAAGATCAATACCCATTTATGATAAAAATCCTCAATAAAACAGGAATCTAAGAAACATATCTCAACATGATAAAGGCCATATATGACAAACCAACAGAAAACATCATACTTAATGGTGAAAAAATGAAAGCACATCCCATAAGATCAGAAACAGGAAAAAGGATCTATACTTTCACCACTATTGTTCAACACAGTACTACAAATTTAGCCAGAGCAATTAGGCAAGAAAAAGACATACATGGAATTCAAGTAGGAAAAGTAAACTGTTGCTATTTACAGGTGACATAATAATATGTAGAGAAAAATCCAAAGACTACCAAAACTACTAGAAATAATAAAAGACTATATAGTTTAGTGACCGGATAAAAAATCACAAAATACGTTATTTCTACATGCTAACAGTAAATTAGGGGAAAAATAAATTAAGAAGAAAATCCAACTTAGAATCACACTAAAAATAATGAAATACTTCAAATGACTTAACAAGGGAGGTAAAGGATTCATACACTGAAAACCATATGACAAAGGATATTAAAGAAATAAAAGGAATGAATAAAAGAAAAGACAAAGAACTGGAAAAATATCCTGTGTTTATGAAGTTGAAGAAACAACTGCTAAAATGGTCATACTATTTAAAGCAATTAACAGATTCAGAGTAATACCTACCAAATTCCCAATGACATTCTCAAAGGAAATAGGAAAAATAATTTTAAAAATTGTATGGAAACCACAAAGGGTCCCAAATCATTATGAAAATTCTGAGAGAAGGAGCAAAAATGGAGGAATCACCCTCCCCAACTTCTTATAATTGAAACAAAAGGCAGATGTGTGTGGCAAATAGCCAGTACATAGATTTGCATATGGTTTTTTTTCTTCAGTTGTGAAGTATACATGATTAATCAAATCATCTGAAATAAAATAAATTACACTGAAATATATTTCTACCTCTTACATAAAAGGAAATTTCACAAAAAGAAAAATAGCCAACATCTGTCATCCACTGATAACACAAAACACATTAAGCCATAGATGTCAATTCTATTTAAGTACATAGATCTAATTCTGTTTTGCTATTGTTCGGTAACAATATTCTAAATGAACCATCATGGTAAGCACTAAAGGATGTCCTTTTTAACAGATTTTAAACAATGATGATAATTACTAATTTACTTTCTTCTACTTATAAGTCCATTGTACTTAACTCATCTCCTCTCCACCCTCCATACATAAATATACACACTTGCCAAAAAAGTCATTCAACCATTAGGAACCATGTATCCACCTGTATAAAGTCACTGTATCCACTTACTGTACTAATAATATAAAAGTGAGTAAGCAAAAACCCTGGGTTTTAGGGTGCCATCACTCTAGTGTTAAATTTTGTTCAATTAAACTCTAAATTCAAAATAAGACCAACACACAACTGGTGTAAAATGGATCTAAAACAGTCAAAAGATATATATTTAAAAAAAAAAAAGAAGAACACAGTATGTTTGGATAGGGGAAAGAAATCAGTGAGAGAATAAATTAACATTCTTCCCCATGCAGGAAAGAAAAAAATAGCATATTTAGATGTTCTTCCTTAATTAAGCCCGCCATTAAATTTTTTTGGTAATGTTCTCTAAAAGACCAAATTATATTAAGATTTACTAGTAAGAATCAATGTGTTTGATTAAGATAAGTAGATGTAAAACAGAATTCAATCAGAAAAATCATTGGAACTTCACCCTAACAAATTATAGAAAATGTTAATGCTAACACAATTTTACTGTGCAATCAAGAAGAGTTGATTCTATTTCTTTCTTGTTATCTTCTGTTAGATGTAGGCTATATCCAGATTGTCATAATGACTTATTATAGTGCTTTAACTCATCACAAATCAGATCTCCCAAATATAAATTATTTTTTTCTGTTTTTGTGGTTTTTTAAAGAAATAGTTGGCATAACATTATATAAGTTTCAGGTATACAACAAAATACTTGTATAAATTGCAAAGTGATCACAACTATAAATCTAGTTAATGTCTGTTACCATACACAGCTACACTTTTTTTCTTGTGATGAAAATTTTTAAGATCTAATCAACTTAGCAACTCAAATGTGCAGTATAGATACTCTTAGCTATCGTCACCATTCTGCACACTACATCCCCATGATTTATTTACTTTTTCCTAGAAGTTTGTACCTTTTGACTCCCAGCACCAATTTCACCCATCCACGCCCAACCCCACTGTAGCAAACACCAATCTGTTCACTGTATCAATAAACTTGCCAAACCTAAATTCCTTGGTTCATTTGTCAACAGAAGATCAATGAAACCTCACAAACTTCTACGACATGAGTAATCATCTAATAAATAGGATAGCAGTGCCATCTTTACACAAAAACAAAAGAAATGATATTATAAAGCAAAACAGTAAACTTGAATTTTCCATGTTTCTTTTTCATCTTCATATATTCTTCTTAGATTACTTCACTAATAAAATAGCTTGTCAGTTCCATATAACAAGTTCCTATTTTGTGCCAGTGAAAATATCTTGTTTATCTCACTGAGAAGACAGAACATAATATAATACTATGCAATACTAATAATAACACTTATTTTCAATGCTTCCTATGTGTGACACACTATGAATTAAGAACCAAGATAGATACTATTTGGTAGCTGGTGAAACCAAAGCTTAGAGTTTAAGAAGCTCACTAAATAGGTATACATTAAATGTACAACTAAATAGAGGTGATGGTTTAGGCATCACCGAATTTACATACCTACTTAGTGTCTGTCTGATTCCAAGTTCTTGATAAAATATTCACCACACCTACCAAAGCTCTTATTACCTTAAAATCTATCAAGCTCCTCTGACTATAGGATCTTCCTTAGAGAATTCATACTAAAATTATGAACACCTATGCTTACAGTCTTCTTACTGGTTGGAAGAGGAAGATAAGTAAGCAAACTAAAAATCTGACTTCAGATTTCATCTTCTATATTCTTTTTTTTATTTATATATATTTGACATCAATTGTAATCCCCATGTATTCCCCATCACCATATCACCAGTGTACCATCACCTCAGTCCCCCATGCTCCCGTCTGCCCTCAACCCTCCCCCTCTTCCCTCCCTACCAAGTGTCCCCAATTTGTCCTTGTCTTTTCATTTTTGGTTTTTGTGTCTTTATTATTATTACTATAGTCTAACAATAATAATCAAATCAAATATTCTACCAGCTCCAGCCCTCTGAATATAGCCATACCTACCAAATTATTTTCAGTACTGCCTTGAGAGGCTACCCAATTCAAAAATATAAATGGTCCTAAAGATAATTCCTTGTTCAATTTTTGTCTCAGTTCCTAGACACTTTCCAATCAAAGAATTAGAAAGGATGAAGATTGCACAACAAAATTACATTTTTTCATGTGATTCTTAAAAGTGAAAAACGTGGCTAACAAATCGCATATCCACAAAGATTTTCCAATTCCTTTTGTAGAGTCCAGGAAGATAGTCCAGTATGGGACCTCTGATCAACAGAATGACTCCAACCTAAAACTGAATTATACAAGAAAATAAAACTCGGAGACAGAAAGAGACACTATCAAGTTTTAAATATGTATAAACATTATTTAAAGTAAATGATGTATAAAAAACGCCAATGCATAGTTTTAAAATATACAAAGAATAACTATCTGTTGTAGAAAATGTTCTAAGGAGTATATATAAAGTATCAATACCCACAGATAAAAGTGCTTTCACAAGGAAACTTAGAGAAGCCTTCAAAATATGAAAATTGATTTGTATTAAAAAAAATGAAAATACTCTAGACATTCAGGAGAAAAATACAACACCCAGGTGGATAAATAAACATAGATCAAGGAAAGGTCAAGAGTAATGAAACTCTTAGAAAACCACCATGTAAGAATTATGCATTAAGACCATTGGTAAATCAAGCTCAAGACAAAGATGAGGATCAGATCATCTAATTCCAAAATACCAAGACAAGAACTTTTTTTTTTTTGAGGTAGTGTTGGTTAAATCATTATTTGTATTTTGAAAGTACAGTATCCCCTCCCCCACCTCACTCAGGTATTATTAACATAAGAGTACAGACAAAGCACCCATTTTCATTCACACACCATAGTTCATAGTACTATCTCCCCATTTTGTGCTCCCCCCTCCACCTTATCTTCCTCCTCCAGACACCTCATTCTATAGTCAGCTTTCAAGGGTTAGTGGTGTCTCCATGTTTAGTTTCTCTATATTCTACCAATAAGTGATACCATGCCGTATTTGTCTTTTTCCTTCTGACTTATTTCACTTATAATCCCTTCCAATTTCATCCATGTTGCCACAAATGGTATGAACTTCTCTTTCCAATTGTTGAATAATATTCCACTGTGCATATACCACAACTTCCAGATTCACTCATCTAGTTGGGGGCACTTATGTTGTTTCCATAATTGGCTATATAAATAGTTCAACATTGAAAATGAGAATGAAAGTTTACGTTGGAATTAGTGTTTTTGGAGCCTCTCTGGTAGCCTAGTGGTTAAGTCTCAGCACTATCTACAAATTAGTGTTTTTGTATTCTTTGGGTCTATACTTTTATGTGCCTGTTGGTCATCTGTATATCTTGTTTGGCATATATTTTTGCCCATTTTTTTAATGGATTATCTGTTTTCTTTTTATTGAGTTGTATGAGTTTCTCTGTAGTTCTTTAATAACAATCATTGTCAACGTATAGTATGTAAATACTTTCTCCCATTTCTTCTTTTTCATTTTACTTATGACTTCTTTTGCTGCTTAGAAGCTTTGAGTTTGAGGTATTAACAACTGTTAATATTCTCTTTAGTGCTCCTTGCTGTTGGAGATGAATCCTCAAAGACATCACTGAACCTTATGTTGTAAATCGTTTTACCTGTTTTCTTCTATGTATTTTATGGCTTGTGATTTACTGTCCAAGTCTTTTATGAATTTTAATTGATTTTTGTGTATGTTGTGAGATAATAGTCCAGTTTCATTCTTTGACATGTGACTGTCCAGTTTTCCCAACATCATTTATTGAAGAAACTTTCCTTGCTCCAGTGTATACTCTTAGCTCCTTTGCCATAGATTAACTGTCCAAATTGATGTGAGTTTATTTATGAGTTCTCAGTTCTATGTCATTAGATTGTATGTATGTTTTTGTTCCAGTATCATGCTGTTTTAATTTTATAGCTTTATAATATAGTTTGAAGTCTGGATTATGATTCTGCCATTCTTCATATTTTTGTCAGGATTAACTTGTTATTCAGCTTCTTTCATAGTTCCATATGATTTTCAGTAATATATGCTCTATTTATTTGAAGAATTCCATTGAAATTCTGATATGGATTGCATTGAATCTGTACACATTATTTTGGAAGAAAGGGGAAATACTGTAAGCCTTTTAGTAGGAGAGTTAGTATATATCAACGTGTATTTTAAAAAGAACATTTTGGCAAGGTTCTATGGACACAGTAGTTACTCAAAATAAACATTTTCCTTTAAATAATGGAGAGAGGAGGATAATATAGGTTAAAATGTTAAAAAAATTAATATTTGGGTTGGAATGAATATGAGGTGGCTATGATTGTATGTGATACAAGTGTAATGTTAAAAACTCAATCAGACAAATATATTTGCAAATCTATTATGATATTCATTTTCACAGCAATTTAGAGTCAGTTTTAATTTAGACTCTACACTGAATATTTCCTAAATATGCTACTGATAATGCTTCACTGGACAAGCCTAAATCTTTTTAAAATTAAAGTCTAAAATTACATTACATTATATTCAATTTGACATTGAAATTACAAATAGTTGTTCACTCACTTAGTGTTATAAATGGAGTTCTTTTTAAACTATCCTATTTATATCATGAATGAAATATTTATTTACTTTATAACAGTTAATTCAACATTTTTATACAAAGAATTCCCAAACATAATATACTTCATGGAATATTGTCAGTTGACAATATTACATGACTATTTACCCAATTTCTAGTACTCATGGAATTCTTAACAAAATATCTTACAGTTACTGCACACCAATTATGTGCCAAAAGCTGTTGTAAACACTACATTACTATCTCAGTTAATTCTCACAACAAAACCAGGAAATGAATATTATAACTATCCACCATTTTACAGCACAGTTTATAAAGTAAATAATTTTTGTAAGGTTATTTCACAGGGCAAGTGGTAAAATCAGAATCAGAACTTAAGAAGACTAATTCCAGAGTCCATACTTTCAAGCACTAATTTCACAGAGTTAAATAATTTCAATACACAAAATATACTCTAATGTGTATCTGTATTAAATGATCAGTGTTCTGCTATTAAATGTTCTGCTATTAAATTTTATCCCCCTTTGGTAGTCTCAATTTTTAAGTGATATTGAGAAATTTGTTATATATCTATTGGACTACTATATAGCCTTTTTGGAGAATTATCTATTCAGGTTTGCTGCCAATTTACTTGGTGCTTTGAGGTTTTGTTGTTAAGTTGGAATGAGTTTTTTTTTTAATGTCTTGGAATATTAACTCATTGTTGGTTGTATAATGCGTGGATACTTTCATTCAGTAGGACGTCTTTTTAATCTACTTTTATTCTCTTTCACTATGTAAAAGCTTTACAATTTGACCGAATCCCAATTGTTTGTGTTTTTCATTTCCTTTGTCATAAGGGTTGAGTCTAATAAAACATCTTTAGCAATGATATCATGAAATGTATTATCAATACTTTCTTCCTATTAACGAAGGTCTTACATCTAAGACTTTAATAAATCTTGAGTTCGTCTTTGTGTATGAAGTTATTGTTCCAAATTCATCCTTTTGCACATGCCCATCCAAGTTTTCCATCACCATTTGTTGAAGAAATTCTCCTTTCTGTTGTGACAGGAACTCTGTTGCTGCTTTGCTGTGAGAACACAATGAGGGACATAACAGTAGTGGAGGAGATTTGCAAGGCAAGACTCTGCTACTCAAGTTGAAATTCTTGTACAATTTATTGAAATCATATAGGCAGTAAAATCTGATCATGCAACAATGGTATGAAGTACAAGGTCAAGGGGGCAAGGAAGTCAAAGTTTTATGAGGAACATAGAAGGGGAAATAGTGAACATACATCAAGAAATAGTTGTGTCAGCAAAGTATGTGTGCTACATTATCATGGGCAATGTTATCTTGAGACCACCATGGAGTTAGTCACATAATCAGGTCTAGGTGTCCTGGGCATTCTCCAGGATTGCCTCATGATCTGGGCTATTGTCCATAGGTAGTCACAGCTCTGGTTTGATTTGCAGATAGCAAATAGGTCACAATTGCCTATGAGTGGTACGCTTATAGGAACTCACACCTTTCCACCTTACATAGTTGTAGTTCCTACTCATAAATTCTCCTTCACCTCTTTAGTTATGTTATGTTTAGGTATTTGACTCTTTTTGATATAATGGTGAATGGAGTTAAATTCTTAATTAATCTTTCCTCTTGTTCCTTTATACATAGAAGTGCAACAGATTTTTGTATGTTAGTGTACATTGCCCTGTCTTGTCAAACACTTTCTTTGCATCAATATATTCCATGTTGATTTTTATAATTTCTTTGTTGATGCAATTATATTTATTAATTTGCATAGATTCAATTATCCTTGCAACCCATGGACAAGTCCCACGTGGCCATAAATATGAACTTTGTAATGTATTATTGAATTTAATTTACTAACATTTTCTTAAATATTTTTACATTAGCTTTCATCAGGGATCTTGCTCTGTTGCTTTCTTGTGCTGTCTTTGTCTGGATAGGTATTAGAGTAATACTTGCTTCACAAAATGTAAATAGAAGGCATTCCTGCTTAGATTTTTAGGAATAATTTGAGCAAAATAAGTTAATTTATTCTTTAAAGGATTTATAGAGTTAACTCATAAATCTGTCTGACATTTGTTTAAGAGGAGATTTTTATTACTGTTTCAATTTCCATGATTGTGATTGGTTTATTCAGTAATTCTATATTTGGGCCTCCCTGGTGGCACAGCGGGTTGAGCGCCGCACTGTGAAGCATGCATGCGCCGTACTATGAAGGAACCGCAGCACAGCAGCACAAGTTGGATCCTCCACCAGGGAGGGGACCCACATGGCACAGCAGACCTCTCCTGCCTCGCCCGCTGCTCCCCTCAGCAGTGTATTCAGTCTATCTGCCTGTACCATTCCCCACTCTGTCTCTGATGAATGCTCTCACTTCCTGACTCTGATCTGTACCCCAGCTTTGTATGCATACATAAAATATATATATATAAAAATATTATTCTATATTTTCTTGGATTAGTCTTGATTCAGAAATTTGTCAGTTTTTTCAAGGTTATACAATTTGTTAGTGTAGTGACTGTTATTAAGATCCTTTACTTTTATAAAGGATCTGTTGTTATGATTTACATTGTGATCCTTGCATTTCTATGCTATCTGTAATAATTTCTTTTTCATTTCTAATTCTGTTTATTAATGGCTTCTCTCTTCATTTTAGCTAGCTAAATATTTATTGGTTCCATATATCTTCTCAATGAACCAACTCTTAGTTTCATTAATCTTTTATAATTTTTTAATTTATATTTCACTGATTTATGCCCGAATTTTTATTATTTCCTTCCTTCTACTAAATTTAGATCTTATTTTCTCCTTTCCCTCAAGTTTCTTTTGATATAATATGAAATTATTTACAAAGTACTGGTCTTGTTTCTTACTGTGGACCTTTAATGCAATTATACTCTTTTAAAACTTGTTTTACATAATCCCATAAATTCTAATAAATTTCCTGCTCATTACAATTAGTCTGAAGATTTTATTTTCTGATTTGGTTTCCTTTTTAATTGTATTTGGAGACTTTAACATTCATTGCATCAATAGAGAGATCAACTAGACAAAAAATCAATAAGAAAACAACAGCCATAAATAAGCAATTAAACCAGATGTGCTCAATGACATTTATAGGGCATTGCACCCTTCCCCCAAAAGTTGACTAAACTATTCTTCTTAAGTGCACCACAGCTGTTCACTAGTTTCAATGCATTCATGAAGACTTAAATCATATCAACTATCTTCTTGGGTCGCAATGGTACACTAGAAATCAATCACAAAAAAAGTGGTTCATTGCAGCACTGTTTACAATAGTTAAGTTACAGAAACAACCAAGTTCCCAAACACAAATTTATGGAAAAGGAAGAAGTGGTGTAAAGTGGTGTAGGGGTTTCCCTGATGGCACAAGGGGTTAAGATGCAGCACTATGAAACTATCTGTAGCCACTACAGCATGAGTTTGATCCCTGGCCAGGAAGGTGACCCACATGGCGTGGCAGACCTCTCTTGTCTTGCCTGCTGCTCCCCTCAGCAGTGTATTTCAGTACATCTGTGTGCTCTGCTCCCCACTGTGGTTCTGGTGACTCCTCTGACCCCCCCACACTCCTGGCCTGCACCCCAGTTCTTGTATGCATAAATAAATAAATCTTTAAAAGAAGAGAACCTCCTAGATTCAATTCCTAAAAAAAAAAAAAAAAAAAAGACGATATAGATATATATATAGATATACACACACACAATGGAATACTACTCAACTATCAACTATCAAAAAAGATTAATTTGTCATTTGCAATAACATGAATGAAACTAGAGTGGATCACACTATGCCAAAAAAAAGTCAGAAGGAGAAAGAAAAATTTATATTGTAACTTATATTTGGGATGTAGAGAAGTAAAACAAAGGGTCAGGTAAAGCTAAGCTATCAACAAACTCTAGTAACCTCACTATAAAACTGAGGCTAACAAAGGGAGATGGAAAGGGAGAAGATCAAGAATTGAGTAGGAAACACAATGGACTATGGATATTCTGGTGGTTGATATGGTATAGTAACAACACCTGAAGGGAGAAATCTACACCTCTAAAATACAAGCAATGAAAAAACCAATGTTAATAAAAATAAATATAAATAAATTTTAGAAGTAAAATAATAAAGGGCAGATGCCCAAGATCCACAAAGAAAACTTACAACATAACAAAAAGAAAACAAATAACCCAAACCAAAAAAGAGATAAAACTCTATAGGTACTTCTCCAAAGAAGACATACAGATAACTAACGGGCACATGAAAAAGGTTCACCATCACTTATCATCAGGGAAACAAATCAAAACCACAATGAGAACCCCCTCACACCTATAAGAATGGCCTGTATCACTTCCAGACTTGAAATTTTACTACAAAGAAATGGTAATTATAACAGCTTGGTACTGAAACAAAGACAGACACATGAACCAATAGAACTGTAGAGAAAGCCCAGAAGTAAAATCACGTATTTATGGATACCTGATCTTTGACAAAGGAGAAAAGACTATACAATGGAACAAGGACAGCTTATTCAATAAATGGTGCTGGCAAAACTGGTCTCCCACAAAACTGTGACCACTATCTCACACCATGCACAAAAATCAGCTCAAAATGGATGAAAGATCTAAATGTAAGACCTGAAACCATAAAATATATAGAAGAAAACATAGGTAAAATGCTACAAAACGTACAACTCAGTAACGCCTTTAATGAGGCATCCCCCAAAGCAATAAAAATGAGAGAGAGGATAAACAGATGGGACTACATCAAGATAAAAAGCTTCTGTACATCAAAAGAAACATTAACCAAAACAAAGAGACACCCTACCAATTGGAAAAAATCTTTGCACTCCACACAACGGACAAGGGTCTGATCACAAAGATATATAAAGAACTCATAAGACTCATGTAAAACAAAGTAAACAACCCAGTCAAAAAATGGGCAGTTCTCCTAAGAAAAAGACAATTCTCCAAAGAAGACATGCAAAAGGCTAACAGGCACATGAGAAAATGCTCAACATCTCTCATAATCAGGGAAATGTAAATTAAAACCACATTGAGACACCACCTTACACCAGTAAGAATGGCACATATCAAAAAAACCAACAACAAATGTTGGTAAGGATATGAAGACAAAGGAACTCCACTATATTGCTGGTGGGGATGCAAGTTAATCCAACAACTGTGGAAAGCCATATAGAGGTTCCTAAGTCTACTAAAAATAGAGCTACCATATGATCCAGTAATATTGCTCCTAGGGATCTACCCAAAGGACACAAAAACACCGATCCAAAAGAGTACCTGTATCCCCATGTTTATTACAGCACTATTTATAATTGGTAAAACCTGGAAACAACCCAATTGCCCAAAAATAGATGAATGGATCAAGAAGATGTGGTACATACACACAATGGAATACTATTCAACAATCAAAAATGATAAACTAGTCATTTATAGAAACATGAATGGAGCTAGAAAGAATTATACTCAGTGAAATAAGTCAGAAGGCAAGAGAAAAATATCAGATGGTTTCATTAGTAGGAGAAATATAAAGAAACAAACAAAAAGCAGGGCTCAAGGAAAAAAACAACAATCAAAAAAAAAAAAAAAAAAAAACAAGAACCAAAAGACAAAGACAATTCAAAGGCATTATGAGGGTCAGCGGGGAGGGATCGGGATGAGGGCAGAAAGAGGACAAGGAACTGGGGTGATAGTGCACTGGTGAAATGGTAGTGGGAACTCCATGGGGACTACAATTGATATCAAATATGTATAAATAAATTAATGTAAAAATAAATTGACAAAAGTATTAAAAACAATATAGATTGTAAAAAAATAAAAAGAATGGCCTGTGTCAAAAAAAAAACAAAACCAACAAGTGTTGGCCAGGATAAAGAAAAAAGAACACCTACACAGTGTTGGAAGAAATTTAGACTGGTCCAGCCCATATGGAAAGGTGTATAAAGGTTTTTCAAAATATTAGAGATTTACCATCAAGCAATTCCACTCCTATTAAAGGAGGAAGTTGGAACACAGACAGTAAGTTAGGAGGTGGAGGGTGGGGGAGAGGTACGCCTCAGTCTTGACATGACACCATGGAAAGCAGGAAACTCCACAGGTCAGCCCACCTCCAGAGCAAACACCTGTATTAGTCAGAATTAGCACTATTTGCCATTCAAAGAACAAGTTACCATTCTTTTGTAATTATTGGATATCTCCTAATAGTAGACTTCTACTTGAACTGCTAATAAAATCCGGGAAATGCCCAAGGAATTTAATTCATATGTAAATGGAACTATTTGGGTTGTTTCTGACTCTGCTTTTAAAAAGACATGATATGAAATAATGTGCTATTACTAAAAGCCTCACAGACTTCTCAGCTTGATACCTAAAGTAATTTAGAGGACTAGGAAAAAATTGGTGACTACTTTACAGCTAATTTACTTACAACAACTTGAAAACTGAGAAAACCCACCCACACTTGTATGCCTATGGAGAAAGAGAAATAAATTCTTTTCAAAACAGCAGCTACTTTTTGATATGCTGTGTTTTCTTTTCATTTCTCTTTCCTTTATTTTCATCTCATTTTAGGTAGCTGCAATAAGACTTCAGTTATAATTCTAAATTTATTTCTAAATTCAATCTAACTAGGAATTACAACAAAAGAATAGGGTACCACCTCCATTGTTAAGCCATCTTCTGGAAATACCACGTTAAAGAACGCCACCCCCACAGACCTACACAAAATTGTGTACAGTTCACTTGCAAACAAACAAAATGATACATAGGTATATGACTACTCAACTAACTGTGCAAGGTCCTCTGAAGCTACGATTTAACAAAATGAGAAATTTCACTTGATGTCAAATGGAAAATTATGGTGGAGATTCATCTTTTAAATAGTCCTATCCTCAGTATCAGTTTTGTTTTTTGCTTTTGTAAGTTTGCATAAATGACAACATGACATTGGAACATGACATTGGAAAGAAGGCTGACTGGGTCACCTGTGGGTTTTAGAGTAGGATTTAAAGTTTTCAAACTCCTCTTTTAGATTATAAGTTCATTATTCTTTATTCTTTATTACTTTCTGTATCACAGCCCAATCATTTGACATGACATTTCATAGTCAAAAGTGTCAAAGTAAATAATTTCAAGGACATTTAAAAAGGAATGAAAATATGCAAAGGTATGAGTCAGTACATATAAGATACAAGTGTACATATATCTTGATTGTGTATGAATTTAAATTTTAGGAAGTATATCCATCAAAATGTTATGGATTCATCTCCATGAGTAAGAAAAACAAAAGCAAACATAAAAAACTGGGACAAGCATCAAGCTTCTGGACAGTGAACGAAAACATCACCCATACAAAAAGATACCCTACTGAATGGGAGAATATATATTCACACCATGTATCTGAGAAAGGGTTGCTATTTAAGCTCTAAAAGCACTCATTTGACCCAACAAAATAAAACAAATAATCCAATGAAAAAATGGGTAGAAGAATTAAGCATTTCTACAAAGAAGACATACAGATGACCAATGGGCACATGAAAAATGCTCATGATCAATTATCTCCAGGGAAACACAAATCAAGTCTACAATAAGATACCACTTTACACCTGTGAGAATGGCCTCTATCTAAAAGACCAGATACAAAAGGTGTTGGACAAAATAATGAGAAAAGGGAACATTAGTTCCTTTCGTGGGAATGTAGATTAGTCCAGCCCCATGGGAAAAGAGTATGGCAATTTCTCAAGTGTTAAAAATTGATCTACCATATGACCCAGCAATTTTACTCCTTCATACTTATCCAAGAAATGCACTCCTATGTTCCTTAACATAATTTACAGTAGTCAAGTTATGGAAACAACCTAAAGTCCAAAGTCAGGTGAGTGATTTGAAAGATGTGGTATATATTAAAGAAAAAGATTTGTCATTTGCTACAGCATGGATATAACTGAGGGGATTGTGCTAAGCAAAATAAATCACAAGGAAAAAGACAAATACTGGATGGTGTCACTTATACATGGACTATGGAGAAACAAAATAAGATTCAGATAAAGTCAAATCAATAACAAATCCTGCAATAAACATGGGAGTACAAGTTTCCTTTTGAATTAGTATTTTTGAATTTTTTGGATAGATACCTAGGAGTGCAATTACTGGGTCTAATGGCAGATTCATGTTTAATGTTTTGAAATACTTCCATACTGCTTTCCATAAGGGCTGGACCAGTCTACATTCCCACCATTAGTGTAGAAGAGTTCCCTTTTCTGCACATCCTTGCCAACATTTGTTGTTTCTGGTTTTTTCAATGTGAATCATTCTCACAAGGTGTGAGATGGTCGCTCATTGTAGTTTTAATTTGCATTTCTGTGTTATTGCAGCACTACTTACTACAACTAAACTGTGGAAACAACCTAAGTGCCCTAGAACAAATGAGTGAATCAAGACGATGTGGTACAAATATATACAATGGAATACTACACCGAGATTAAAAAAGATAAATGCATGCTATTTGCAGTAACATGGGTATAGTTTGGAAGCATAATGTTAAGTGAAAAAAGTCAGAAGGAGAAAGATAAATACTGAAAGGTGTCACTAATATGTGGAATAAAAATAACTAAATTGATAAAGACAAGCTGAAAAACAAACCCTAGATAGTTAACCACAAACTGAATCATGAATTAGGAAGTGGGTAAGGAAGGGAAGAACAAAGAGGAAGGAAGTACAGTCATCTATGATAGTGGAATATAGGTGAGTTGGTCGTAGGTGCACTATGGTGGCAATATCTAGTAGGAATACCCCACGATTACCTCAATTAGAAATAAATAAATTAAAAATAATAAAAGACTTTTTGTTCAGTAAGAAACCTTAGGGGGAGAGCTCAGTGGGGAGAAAGTACAATATACTATGGAGGACAACAATGGGTGTCTTGGTGGTGAGTATGTTGTGGTGTGGGAGATACTATATCCCTAAATCATGTATAATATTATAAACTAATTTGTCCCAACAAAAAACAAAATAAGATAAAATGTCAAGATAGGAAAAATGTTACTATCCCTACATAATAATGCTGTATGTAATTATAGGTGATTGACCACACTTTTCTATGTCTGAATATTTCATAACAAAGTGTAAATTTTGTTAAGTATAAAAATGCCATATCTATTCTAAAATATAAAAAAGTCTTAAAAAAGAACATGCCCTCTTTGGTAAGCATTTTCACCACCAACAAGGTGTACCTTGCCCATAAGACAGAGGTGGTCAATGATGAGGTTAATCTTGACAATGTCTCTTGGGTACTGGATAAAGGGAAAGTGGTACACTAGGAATAAAGAGAAAAAGCAATGAGATACTTTGACCTTCTAAGTACAGTCAGATTTTATGACATGCTTTCAAATGCAGGAACAACAGAAGTCTAAGAGTTACAGGTAGTGATATATAATAGAAAAACTAGATAGCCCACAGAGGAGACATTGGATAAAACTTCCCTACAAAGCTTCCTTGGAATGTCCCTTCCAGGAATGGCAACTGGTTGGTTCAGATAATGCAAATCCTAACCTTGCTATTTGGCATTATGCAGCCTCCTTTGGGTAACTTCATAGTTCAGTGGTAGTTCCATTTTATGGTAACCACTAAAAATGCTTTCCTTATAACCAACTACATGTCATATTTAAGGCACAACCTGTTACATGATAGACATTTAGTTATTGAATACAACATAACCTAAAAGGATAAGAGACAGTTAAATCACCTGTAGACTGAGGAAAAACTTCTCAGAAAAATTCTTATAGTCAAGAAAGAAAATACAAAAATAGAATTGGTTCAATAATGTGCTTAAAATCTTCAGGAGTTCTTCTTAGTTTCAAAATAAAACCCTGAGAGCATTATCATGATTGTATATTTTGGTAAGATTTCCTAAATGAATCTGGTATGTAACTACATGTCATATCAAGAAAGATTGAGGTAGGTAATTATATTTATTAGACAGACTATATATATTAAATAACATATACTTTTAAAATAAGTTGCTTATTTCTAAGTTATTTTATGATTTCATTTATTCACTAACAATTATTTTATTACAGGCACCGTTCTAAGCTCTGAATTTAGCTTAGAATATAGCAGTGAATAAAACACAATTCTTGCCTGGTCAAAGTAGTTGAATAATATCTATACTGTAAAGATATAACATAAATATAAACTCGAAATTTTCTATTACTTGATTACACAACTATGTAATTTGGGAATACAGTTTCATACTTCCATATATGCTCCACTTCCAGATGCTCCACTCACCTTCTACCAAAATTTCAATGCCATTATCTTATCTCCCTTCCTTCCATAATAACCTTCTCCCCAAGCTACCCATTCACGCAGGTAATCAGTATGTTTTTCAAGCACTTAAGAATTATTATTACCATGCTTTGATAGTTTTTCTTTGGTTATCTAAATTCTACAAATTAGTGAAACCATCCAGTAACTATGTTTCACTTTCTGACTTATTTCAGTTAGCATAATTGTCTCAAGATTCAGAGACAAAATGAATGAACCCAGATTTATAAACTCACTTTTATTGTCATCAAGTACATACTTACTATTTTTTCTACATATTAAGTATTTTTTTTATGTAGCAAATGCTATTCTAGGTTTTAGAATATATTAACAAACAGCAGGATAAAAATTCCTATCTTCATGGAACTTATTAGATCAGAGGGAATAAAAAATAAACATAAAAATATATAAAACATAGCATGTTAAACTGTAATAAATGTTGTTTTTTTTTAATTAAAACAGATAAATAAGATGAAAATTAGAGTTGAGGTAGGGTAGGTTTAATTTTAAATTGGTTAAATTTAATGTCAATAATAAAATTTTTGAGTTAAGTACTTCAAAGATTTCATTAAAATAACCTAAAAGAGAGCTGGATGGGATGTGCTAAGTGAAATAAGGCAGAAGGAAAAGGACAAACACCAGATGGTATCACTTATATGTAGAATATAGAGAAACCGAGCAAAGACAAGCTATAAACCAATCCTTAAACTGACCACAGATCTGAGATATGCAAGAAAGGAGAGGGAGAAGGAAGTAGAGATAAGAATGAGGGCGGGGCCAGGACAAAGGACTATAGCAGAGGACTATGGGAACTTCAGTGGTGGCAGTGCTACACTCACCACACCTAAAGGAAGAAATCCCAATTCGTCAAAATATTAAAAAAGATGTAAAACAATGCTACTTCATTAATAAGAAACTAAGATATATTTTATTTTATATATATATTACATCATTTTTCATTTTTGTACAGTGTATACTTTCTCCTCTCAGGTGCTGAGTCCCTATGAAATTCCAATCACCAATTCACCTGTGTCCCATCACCATCGTCCCTTCTGCTCTTCCCACCTATTTTGTTCCTTCTCTCTCCTCCTCCCCTGGAGAATGTCTCAGATCTATAGTTGTCTGTTGATTTTGATTTTGAATTTACTATAATTAATATTTTCCTTAGTCTTTTGTTTCCTCTATATTCCTCCTATAAGTGAAACCATCAGATATTTTTCTTTTTCTTTCTGTCTTAGTTCACTGAGCATAATTCCTTCTAGCTCCATCCACATTACTGAGAATGGCAGGAATTTATCTTTTTGATTGCTGCATAATATTCCATTGTGGATATATTCCACATCTTCTTGATCCAGATAGAATTTTTAAAAATAAAATGGTATAAAATAATATTTTTTTTAAAAAATGACAGTAATAGACCTGCTAAAATATCCTACAAGATGTGTATATAAATGATATACAAATAAGGCCTCCCGGGTAGCAAAAGGGATTAGGCACCACACTGTGAGGCTGTCAGCAGCCACTGCAACACTAGTTCAATCTCTGACCAGGGAAGGGGTCCACATGCTGCAGCAGGCCTCTCCTGCCTGGCCTCCTGCTTCCCTCAGCAGTGTATTTCAGTCAGTCTACATGTTCTGTTCCCCACTCTGTCTCTGGTGAATCCTCTTACCCACACACACACACACGCCTCTGGCCCCTGTACCCCAGTTTTTGTATGCATAAATAAATCTTTTAAAAAATGATATACAAATGAAGGAATATACTAAGAAAAGCAATGTTAATTTAAGACTGGAAATCATAAAATACTTAGAAATAAAATATAGGTAAACACTCCATACACTGACTTTGGGAACAATTAGGGAAGGAAAATTAAAATTAAGCAAAAAAGACATCAAACTAAAACTTCTGCACAGCAAAAGAAATCATCATTAAAGATAAAAGACACCCTACTGAATGGGAGGAAAATGATTACATATAATGCAATATCAAAAATCTACCAAGAACTCATATAACTCACTAAAAAGAAAAAAAGTAACCAACCAAAAAGTGGAAAAATAACTAAACATACATGAAAGCAACAAGCACATGAAAAAAAATGTTAACATTGCTTCTCATCAGGGAAATGTAAATCAAATCCACAATGGGATACCATCCCACACTGAAAGAATGGCAAATGCTAAAAACACACAAACAACAAATGTTGAGGAGGGATTTGAAAAAGGGGAATCTTTGTACACTGTTGGTGAGAATGTAGAGTAGTCCAGTCCCTCAAAACATTAAAAATAGATCTATCATATGATCCATCAATTCTACTCTTAAATATGTACTCCAAGAATGCAAAAACACTAATTCTAAGAGATCACTGTACTCCTGTGTTCATTAGAACTACTTACAATAGCCACACTCTGGAAAATATCTAAGTGCCCAATGACAGATAAGTGAATTAAGAAGATTCAGTATATAAACTACTCAGCTATTTAAAAAAAAGAAAAAAAGGAAGATGAAAAAAGAAAAGAAATTTTGCCATCTGCAACAATATGGATGAAACTGAAGGGAATTATACTATGTAAAATAAGTCAGAAGAAAAAAGGAAAAAGAGCAGATGATTTCATTCATGAAATATACAGTACTCAAACCTTCAGGCAAATGACTTTCCCCTTCTTGTACAAAATATTTTAGAAAGCAGAAAATGACAAAGAAACATTCCTAAATCTTTATTAAGCCAATATAAATGTGATAAAAAAAAACTGGGAATGAAACTGTGTATAAAAATTACAATTGAACCTCACTTATAAACACTAAAATTCAAAATAAGACATTAACAAAGAAACCCTAGGATTGTATTTTTAAAAATACATCACAGAATTCCTATACTCCCAAGTTTATGGATTAAAAATCAAAAGCACTGCAAAATTTTCTTTTAGCTATTAATGTGACTTAACAAAATGTCCAGCAAACAATTCTTGAACTAACAGTAAGTTGTCACATGATAATATTATAAGTTATTACTGACTTAATGATAAAGTTCAGATTAAGATATTGTTGAAATGAGCATTACATGACTAATATAATGCTCTAGAAGTCAGATAAAAAAAGAAAATCTTCACTACATATTTACAATTATTTATATGAAATTTCATTATAATAAAAATCAAGCAGAACTATTCTAACTGAAATTTGGGTAAAGAGCCTATCACCTCACTTGTTTAGCATCCTCCCTAGTCTCTCTATAATCATTCATCCAATGACTCCAGGAATCTGTCAAATTCATTTTGAAACCCACTATAGTTAAGCAAAATAACTTTTTTATTAACTTTTTTTATTTATATATATTTGACATCAATTGTAAAAATAACTTTTAAATAAAATGTATCATGGCTTCTTCATGGTTTGTAACTTCCCTTGACATACCCAAAACTATCATAAAATTATATTAGTCTGAAAATGTTTATCTTCAAGGTCAAGTTGGTTACTATTTTTCTTGTGCTCTTTCTTAGTGTTTGCAAATTAATTTTATAAATAGACCATAAGGATTTTTGATTCTAAAGCACATCTTCAGACTAATAGGTATCTGATACTTTCTGTATAACTAATGTTCTTACAAAAATACAATCATTTCTCTAAAATCCACATGCCTAAGAAATCTAGAGAGAAGATGTGGCGAGTTGGACAAATGATCACATTTAACAATTCAGGCAATATTATGAGTTCACCCATGTGTACTATGTGATCAGAATGACAGCAAAATAAGCCTCACAATATCAATTAAAGCTTTGCTACAAAACTTTTGTGTAGTTATCTTAATGTAGAAAGAAAGAAAATATTATTCATAAGATGATGTAATTGATGTCACACCTGTCCTCTGAAAAGTAAATTTGATATGGTGGAAATTTAAAACTTCAGCAAATTATATAAAATAGGTAGATATATAAATGTTCTTAAGACCTGAAGTTGCTATACTTGTATGTAGAAAACCAATACCAGCATTAAGCAAGGTATCCCAAATATCAAAATCTCAAATATTTTTTTAAAGTACCTGCTATGGTAAGGGCATAACTTTTCTTTCTTGCTTTTTTTTTTAAAGATTTATTTATCTCTTAAGAGCTGGGGTACAGGCCAGAGGTGCGGGGCGGGGTAAGAAGATTCACCAGAGATGAGTTGAGCAGAACAGGCAGATTAATTGAAGTACACTGCTGAGGGGAGCAGCGGGTGAGACAGGAGAGGTCTGCTACGCCATGTGGGTCCCCTCCCTGGCCAGGGATCAAACTCAACACTGCTATGCCAGGGATGCTTCACAGTGTGGCACTCAACCCACTGCACCACCAGGAAGGCCCCAGCATAACTTTTCTATCAGTCAAAAATCCTAATATCAAAGGTAGAATGAGCCAGAGTACATTTAAGAAACAAAAGGACAGAATTAAATATAGGGGACTACAAATTAATAGTAACACAAATTATGAGAGAACCAGTGTATGAGAAATGCCATCTTGCAGAGCAGCATTTGGGAGTGGCTCCGGTCCAGGTAAAGATTACCCAAGTCCAAGTGGGTTGGAGCAATGAGAAGCCCACATCAGGAATTAACATGAAGCCCCCACCTAAAAGCCATCTTGTATTTATTTAGAATTAAGTAGGAAGGTGAGGCAAGCACATAGTGTGTACATGTGCGGGGATACACATAGGGGATGTAAGCTAAAGTGGAATAACCAGGGGCTATTGACTGGAGAGCTTCATTGCTCCTGCTAGGCAAAGCATATTATATCTAATCTCTAGTCTTACCTCCACTTTCTGCTAATCCTTAGCTGATTTTATTAATCTGGCCATAATATCTACCTGCAAGTTTCAGCAGATACTGGTTTACCAGTATGTTCCTCATACCAGGGCTTTTGTATTGGGGAGAGGCCTCCTACTTGATTGTACATTTTAGCTGACCAGCAAGAACTCTGGCACCAAGACAATAGCCCCTGAGAACAAGGAGGGCTGGAGATCCCACAAAGAAAGAAATGCCTCTGATCTCACTGATGTAACACATTATGTCACAAGTTTACAGAAACTGAGTCTTAAAAGTACACATGAAAGTGATTTAGCTGAAAGAAAACAATCACATCAATTAATGGATATATGTGTGTATATATAATACATATACATATATGTATGCCTATACACAAATATTGCTCCCTACTCCAAATAAATTATTCCTTTAACTAAATATGAATAGGTTTGATTTACTCTTAAACAGAATATCCTGTTAATGCTGCAGTTTTGTTAGTAGGTTAAAAAAATAGCAAATGATTTTTCCAACTGACAAAGTAACTGTTATTTAAATACCCAAGTAATTCTTGTTTCTGTACTGTATTTCTCCTATTTATAGATAGGGAACTATATATTTTGGGTGGTAGAAAGAAAGATTTCTTTCTGGAAACAGAAAAGTCTTTGAAATCTAAATTGTAGAATTGCATAAATAAACTAATGAAGGAATGAATCAATGAGACTGAAGTTAGAAATGCAGAAATGATTCAGGTAGAAAAAGATATATAAGATATTTTAAAATTGAAGTACTTTCTTACTCCATTAGCAGAGAAAAAATAATAATAATGATTATCCAAGAAGATGAAGAGAGGGAGAAGGGAACAGAAAATTTATTCAAGAAAAAATAACTGAAAACTTCCCATATCTGAAGAAGAAACTGAATATAAAAGATCAAGAAGCTGACAGAATACTGGTTATCTCAATGCAAAGAGTCCTACACCAAGCTACATATCAGTAAAGTTATCAAAAGTCCAAAACAAAGAAAGAATATTAAAAGCAGCTGACAGGGTGGAGGAGGAGTGGAAAGGAAAAGCAGGTAACATATAAAAGTACTTCCATCAGACTTCTATGCAAAAAATATACAAGCTAGGAGAGAGTAGAATAACATTTTTAAAATGCTCAAATACAAAAACTGCTAGCCAAAAATACTCTATTTTGTAAAATTTTCAGATAGGTGGGAGAAATATTTTTTCTGACAAATACAAAGAGTTCAATACCATGAGACCTTCCTTATAATAAATATTGAAATAAGTTCTTTTATCTACAGTGAAAAAAACAGGAAGTTCACAAAAAAAGTGAACAAGGTAATAAACGAGAAAATAAAAGACAAAATGGCAATAGAATTTCTTCATGCATGAATAAACAACCTTAATGTAAATATACAAAAATCACCAATAGAAAGGCACAGGGCAGCGGGATACATTATTAAACAAGGTATAGAAACATAGCAGGTTTTTATCTACTAATTTTATAGCCTGCTACTTTTCTAATAGCTTTTATGGAGTCTTCGAGTTCTTCTATATACATATTACCATGGCATCTGCATCATAAAAGTTGCTTTCCAATTTGAATAAATTTCCTTTCTAAATTGAATGAATTTTATTTCCTTTTTTTTTTGAAGATTTATTTATTTATGCATACAAGAACTAGGATACAAGCCAGAGGTGTGGGAGGTGAGAGGACTCACCAGAGACAGAGTAGGGAACAGAGCAGGCAGATTGACTGAAGTACACTACTGAGGGGAGCAGTGGGTGACGTAGGGGCAGTCTGCTGTGCCATATGGGTCCCCTCCCTGGCCTGGGATCGAACTCAGTGCTGCATTGGCCGTGGATGCTTCACAGTGAGGTGCTTAACCCCTTGCACCACCAGGGAGGTCCTATTTTCTTTTCTTATCTAATTTCTCTGGCTAAGACTTTTGATACTACATTAAGAGTGGTAAGGGTAGACATCTTGTCTTACACCTGATCTTAGAGTAAAAGGTTTTAGGTTTTCACCATTGAGTATGAGGCTGTCCATGGGTTTGTCGAATTTTAATTATGTTGAGGTACTTTCTCTTCTAGACCCATTTTGTTAAGGGTTTCTATCATATATGGATGTTGAATCATATGAAAGACTTTTTCTGCATTTACTGAGATGGTCATATGACTTTTTTCCTTACTTTCGTTAATCTGGTATATCACACTTGTTGATTTGCTCATTTGGGTTATCTTTGCATCCCTAGAATGAATTTCACTTGATCTTGATGTGTGTTTTTAATGTTTTATGAATTTGGCTGCTAGTGTTTTTTGCATCTATGTTCATCAGAGATTTTTGTTTTCTTTTTTTGTGTGATATCCCTATCTGTTTTTGGAATCAAAGTAATAATGTTGGCTTCATAAAATGTGTTTAGAAGGAAAGCCTCTTTTTCAATTTTGTGGAATAGTTTAAAAAGAAAGGTATTAATTCATCCTTGAAAGTTTAATAGAATTCAGAGATGTTTTTTGTTCCTTTGTTTTAGTTTTTTCGCTTTTAAAAATAATTTATTTATATATATTTTACATCATTGTTGTATTTTTTTTAATGTTTGCTTTCCTTTCTCAGATTTAGTCCCCATAGAATTTCCACCACCAATTAATCCATGCACCAGCAACATGGTCCCTTGCGCCTTTGTTTTTGTTTTAGGGGAAGTTTTTTTTGATTGCCATTTAATTTCCTTACTATTGATCAGTCTGTTCATATTTTCAGTTTCTTCTTGATTCAGTGATACATGTTTCTAAAAACCTGTTCTTGCCTTTTAGAATGTCCAATTTATTACTATTTCTCTAATTTAATAAATAAGTTTATAGCAATGATTTTTATTGAGCAGTTACAATATGCCAGTTACTCTGCTATGTATTTCACATGCATTTTTAAGTGATTTTCACAGAATTAGAAATTTCACGGAAAACTTGAGCAAAGGTTCAAGGTTAGAGATTAGAAAGTGACATACCTAAGATGATTTACTGATCCATTTGCTTAACCATAGAACGATGCTTTCTAAATCTTCAAAGAAGCAAAACTGTATCTTTGCTTGACATTGACATTGTAGGCTTCTGTTCACAAGATAAAGTGCCCACTTTGGTGGTATAATTCTACTGTGAATATTTATGTCAAATATAAAATAAAGCCACCATATATTATTGATCTAAACAATTTTTAAATGACTTTGTACTATTTTCAGCCTAGAGTCCTTATAAAGCTGAAAGAAACAGGTTTAATAATGAGTTAGATTTAGAGATAAGAATTCCAGGATACCAGTAAGAAGAGAAAATAAAAGAAGGGAAATGTTTTGCCATTTGTATCAATCATCCAGTTTCAGAGAGCGAATATGCTACTTACCATATTTCTTATGTCATATATCCTCAAAACCATTTCCATAAGTACTACTGTCTTCAACTTGCAGATAAAAGCATAAGACTATTAAAGGTAAAGTAACTTACTCCCTAAAACACAGTAAGTGACAAACCAGGCTCTAATCCAAAAGTTCACATATTTTCACTATACCTGCCCAAATTCCAACCTTCTATTACTTACTTCAGTATTCTTTCCTCCAGTCAAAAATGATCTCCTGTCAAGGTTTCATCAATTAGTATTCCCAAAATCTCTACTATATACGTCTCATTTCATTTGTTACGATTTGTTAATTCCTTTTATATCCCAGTCAGAGGTAGGAATAAAAGATACTAGATAAAGCTCTTCTCACTAAAGAAACAGTGGTCTAGTGCTAGAAGAGATTCGTATAAAATAAGTTTAATAAAATGTGATAAATAAGTCAAAGACACAAGGCAAATATGGAAGGAGTGTTTACATTCTATCACCTATTCTTTACTGACTATAATATCACCAGAATTACAAGGCATTTAATCATTCCACTCACATTTATTTTCAATCAAATACTGATCAAGTCCATGTCGTGGGGTTAAAAAAAAAAGCTTGAAATATAATGGAAAGAGAATAAACTTGGTTTCAAATAAGTGAGAGTTTCAATCATCTACCACTCACTAGCTATATAAACTTAAGCAAATAGAGCTTTACCTCTTTCACACTCAATGTGTTTTTTAAATAAACTTTATTGAAGACTAATTGAAGACATAAGATGCTTCCGTGTTTAAGTGTACAGAGTGATGAGTTCTGACAAATATCCATTTGTGATTTAAAATATCTTTTTAAAATGGGTAGAAACATATAAAGACCGTATACAAAAAACCCAGTTACCATCATATTCAATCAAATCAATTTTTTTCTCTAATATCTGGTACAACAAGGATGTCTAAATTCACCACTACTGTTCAACATAGTATTAAAAGTCCTGGCAAGGTTACAAATTGCAAAATAAATAAAACTCTCATCATTTGCAAACAACATGATAATATACATAGAAAATCCCTAAGTGCTCTACTAAAAAACTATTAGAAACAACATATTAGTACAGTAAAGAGGTAGGTTACAAAATCAATACACACAAAAAAATAAATTGGTTGTATTCCTACGTGCAAACAACAAACTAGAAGAGAAAGAAAATAATCCCATTAAAAGATGTGAAAGACCTGTACAATGAAAACTATAAGACACTTTCTAAAAACGTAGAAGACAAAAATGTAGTTCTCCTTCCTACCTGTGACTTTTCAGGTGTTTCTTTTCACAGAACTATTTCCTTTGCAAAGTAGCAGGAATAACTCTCCTGCCCACAGTGACAATACAGACCTATTTCTCTTTTTCTCTCCTTTTCTAATAAACTTGTCTTTTCAAAATGTAAAAAATGAAACAGAAGACAAACAAAGGGAAAAATATTCACCTAAGAAAGAGTGAAAGAATTAACATTGTAAAAATAGTCATCTTACCCAATGCAATACACAGATGCAAAGCAATCCCTATCAGTTTTTAATGGCAGTCTTCAAAGAAATAGAAAATAAATGCTGAAATTTATATGGGATCACAAAAGCAGAATAGCAAAAGCAATATTGGAAGAAAAAAATACAAAATGGAGGTATTACACTTCTAGGCATCAACATTATTATACATTATATTATATAATATATAATAATAAATAATTACATATTATACATAACAAAACAATGTGGTTTTGGAATAAAAATAGACTAACAAGCCAGTGGAATAGAAATGAAAGCACTGAAATAAACTCACATTTATATGGACAGTTAATTTGTGACAACAGAGCTTTAAATGTATACAAGGGAAAAGGAAAGAATGGTGCTGGAAAAACTGGATAGCCACAAGCACAAAAATGAAACTAGGGCTTCCCTGGTGGCACAGGGGTTAAGGTCTCAGCGTTACCAAGCCATCAGCGGTCA
Organism: Galemys pyrenaicus; assembly: GCA_019455555.1. Classification (NCBI taxonomy): domain Eukaryota; kingdom Metazoa; phylum Chordata; class Mammalia; order Eulipotyphla; family Talpidae; genus Galemys; species Galemys pyrenaicus. The sequence continues at coordinate 2,627,814 of JAGFMF010011725.1, forward strand.
CTGAGACAGGAGTTCAATCCCTGGGCAGGGAGCTAAACCACATGACTCAGCAGACCTATTCTGTCTTGATGGCTGCTCCCCTTAGCAGTGTATTTCAGTAGATGTACTTGTTCTGCTCCCCACTCTATCTCTGGTGAATCCTCTCACTCCCCACACCCAGAACTCTGGACTATACCCGAGTTCTTGTCTGCATAAATAAATAAAAAAAAAAATTTTTAATGAAATTAGACCACTTTCTCATACCATCAAAAATTAAGTCAAAACATTTTTTAAAATGTATGTAAGACCAAAAACCTTAAAATAAATATAATAAAACATTCCATTACATTGGCTTCATGGGTGTCTTTGGAGACTCAACTACAACTCCATTCCTATGGGTCCTAACCAGGAGTACCTTAGACTTTTGGCAGACTTTCAGGCCTCAGTGGCCCTGCTTTGGGTCAGCCCTGTTTGGCCAGACATTTACCCCCAAGGGGATGTGGGTAACTTTGGGTGCTTAACTTGGAAAGTTTTACCTATTCTTTTTTTTTTTTTTGAAGTATTTCTGTAATTTATTTTTTTTTTAAAGATTTATTTTTTTTTAATTTTTTTTTTATTAGTTATAT
>JAGFMF010011725.1:2628469-2649861 GCA_019455555.1 Galemys pyrenaicus
TATTAAGTTTTTGTTGTTGTTGTTGTTTACTTTTGGTTATAATTGCCCAATTCCTTGAGCTTATTCTTTATTGTTGTTGTTGTTCTTTCATATTCCTCGGAAAGTTTTACCTATTCTTACCCTTCTCTTTTCTTTATTGCATACTGAATGTATTAAAGTTCCTTTCCTTTAAAGGACTTATGTACCAGAGTATGTTCTGTCTTGATGTGGCAGATAGCAGAACCTATTTAGAGCAGGCAGGTTTGGGGATTCCAGGGTACCCTTCAACATGCCTGCTAACTTTATCTCAATAAAAAAAAAATGCAATTTTTAAAAATAAAATAAAACCTTTAAATAGTTTTTTCTTCACTTACTACAATGGCTAGGTTCTCCAGTACAATAAAGAGCAGAAGTGGAGAGAGTAATTATACTTATCTTGGCACATAGTTCATAAGTAAGTACAATGTAAACTGGGAGAAGGAAAAGCAAGGCTGGAAATGAAGTTAACATGAAATAACTTCACCATTATTACTTTAAAACATACGATTCAGTAATTCTTAGTATATATGCAATGTTGAGAAAACATCGCTTCTTTTTTTTAATGTGTACACATGTGCATAAACATGTATACACACATGATTCTAATGTAGCGGTAATTCTAATGTAGCCCAAGTTGAGAACCACTCCTCATTTGGTTCCCAAATCTGTCTGAACCCTAGAATGATCTTAAAATGAATATTCAAGCTCAGGCCAAGCCCCGAACCAAACAAAAGATGAATTCTGGGGTGGGGGGCTGGGTCCAGGTGTTAGTGTTTTTTAAAGGTCACTAGATGATTTCAATGTGCAGACAAGCTTGGAGAGCACAGTGCAGACTACAAGCTCCAGGAGAGCAAGGCTGTTCCCCATTATTTTCTTTATAACTGTCCTACAGCAACTACCTTAATATCTGCTGAACCAAATTAGATTTTTTTATTTTATATATATTTTACATTTTTCATTTTTGTACAATGTATATTTCTTGTCCCTGTGAAATTCCCACCACCAATTCACCTGTGTTCCATCATTCATAGTACCTTTCTAACTCCAAAATATTTTCATGATCCAAGAGAAAAACCCCACATTCATTAAGTATTCACTCACCATTCCCCTGTCCCTTAACTCCATGGCACACACTAACGCATTAATCTCCACAGATTTGTCTACTCTAGACATTTCACAGAACTGGAATCATAAAATAAGTAACTTTTAGTAACTGACTTCCTTTTCTTGGAATCATGCTTTCAAAGTTTATGTATGTTTGAGCATATATCAGTCACTTATTTTTATGGCTTAATAGTATTTTACTGAAAAGATTTATTACCTTCATTAGTTAATGTACATTTCGGTTGCTTCTATTTTTTTGGCTACTATGAATATTGTTGGTATAAACATTAACTTACAAGTTTTTGTGTAAATATATCTTTTCAATTCTGTTGTGTAAATACCATGAAACAGATTTTATGAGTAAGATAACTGATCTGTCTTAAACTTCTTGAGGAACTACCGAACCACCAGCAGATATAAGTATTCTAATTTCTTCACATCCTCATAAATAATCGTTGTCTTTATTTTATCATTATAGTTATCTTAGTGGATGTAAAGGGGTAACATATTTTGCTTTTGATTTGTGCTTTCCTATGGATTAATGATGTTGAGTATCTTTTCACATGCTTACTACCCATGAATGGATAATTGTATATGTCACCTTGACTGAACTTAGAATACCCAGATTAATTATTATTTCTGGTTGTGTCTATGAGAGTATTTCTTGATGAAATTAGCATTTCAATCAGTGAACTCAAGTAAATTACCCTTCCTAGTGAGGAAGTTGAGTTCCCGAATAGAATAAAAGACATTGAAGGAATAATTTGCCCACTAATTGAACTGGGACATCTAATCTCATCAACTCTTGCATTTGGACTAGGATTTATAACATCAGCTCTCCTGGATCACAGTTCTTTGAAATTGGAATGAACTATACCACTTGCTTCCAAGAGTCTCTTGTTTGTAGACAGTAGAGTGTGGAACTTTGCAACCTTCACAATCCATTGAGTGAGTAGTTCTAGAAGGACAAACTTTTAAGGATGCATTTTCTAAATTAGTTCTGTGGTTTCTGGAACTGGCTTTCTAACATAGACTTAGAGACCCTAAAGATTTCATTTTCATTAGTAAAGAAAGCTCTGATAGTGTGAATAGTGTTTACAGAGATAAACAAAGATCTACACTGGATACTTTTAATCAAGCCTGGATAAGAAGCAAGGAACCAAGTGATAACATATATGATACGATCAAACATTTTTGGAAAACTGAATAGAATGATGTTGGTTGGTTACACCTAGTCACTGGACAAATCGGTGAAAGAAAAGTGTGAGGTTGGGGTTCTCAGCTCAAGCATAACAGAAATAAAAGATTCTGTCATGTACCCTTAAGGAAATCCTTATCTCCTATAGCAACAGGGTTGAAGTTACTGAAAATAAAATGCAGAGCTTCACCCTGGTGCTGACCTATGAAGTAAGTTGAGCAACACAAGTCAAATGAGTTGTTTACTGTTAAAGTGAAGGAATTAACTGGAAAAAAAAAAAGACAGGATACTATAAATTGAAAAGGGGGTGTGCGGGAAGACACTGTTAAAGTTAATAATATTGAACCTCAAGACTCTGATGACTCTTCTTTAGAGTGGAAAATATCACCCCACACCCAATATAATAGGCCTCCTCACTCCCAGAAGTAGTCTTTCCTCCTGCAATGGCAGTGGCATCCTATCCCAGTAATACAGGTCTGTCCATCTCTGTCTGAGCAGACTAACTCTGCATTGTGTAAGAAACTGCAATGGCCTTCCCTGAGGCAAATGTCATGCAAGATAAGAATGATTCTCCTCAAGACTCCCATCCAAATTTTATGGGAACTACACTTGAGAGGCAAAAGCATATATTGTACAAAAAGGAACAAATGATTAAAATATATATAAAATAAAAATTTAAATATATATATATAAACTCCCATTCCATACCTTACAACTATACTAAACTATACTACCTGTATTTAGACTTGATTTTTTTTTTTACTTCTAGACCTATAATTGATAGGTATTAGCTCTTCTTTGTGAGTTTGGTAAAACTGACTTGTGAAACTATCTGGTCCTGAACTTTTGGTTTTAGGGAGGACATATTTTTAAAAATTATTTTCTTTGTTAATTTTGGTAGTATTTGATTTCTCACTGTTGGTGTAGTTCCTGTAGTTCTTCCACCCCCATAGCTTCAGTGATCCATCACAACAGTCCCTTGTACTCCTATTTCACCTGTGTGGAACAGTTTCCCATAGGGGAGAATCACATCATCTTGATTCATTCAACTGTTTGGGAACATTTGGGTGTTTCCATATCTTGGCTACTGAAAATAGTGTTGCAATAAACATAGTAATACACATTTTCTTTCGAATTTTCTCTCCATAGATGGATTCCTAAGAGTGGGACTGCTGATTATATGGTGGGTCCATTTTTACTGTTTTGAGGAATGCCCACACAGATTTCCATAGTGGCTGGACAAGTCTGCATTCCTAGCAGCAATATATCAGGGTTCCTTTTTCACCACATCCTTGTCAGTATTTGTTATTTATGATTTTCTTTACGTGGAACATTCTCACGGGTATGAGGTGGTATCTCATTGTGATTTTCATTTACATTTTCATGATGATAAGTGATGTTGAACATTTTTTATATGCCTGTTGACCATTTACATTTATTTTTCACAGAAGTGTCTGTTTAGCCTTTCTGCCCTTTTTTTGGTTGGGTTGTTTGCTTTCTTGTTGTCAAGTTGTATATGTTCTTTGTAGATCTTTTATATCAAACCCTTATTAGATATATGGCGTGCAAATATTTTCTCCCATTTATTAGGGTGTCTCTTGATTTTGGTTGCTCTTTTGCTGTACAGAAGCTTTTCAATTTGAGGTAGTCCCAGCTGTTTATATTCTCCTTTGCTTTCACTGTTCTGGAGACAAATCCTCAAAGATGGTTCTGAAGTTTATGTCACAGAGAGTTTTGGTTGTGTTTTCTTCTATATACTTTATGGTATCAGGTCTTAAATCCAATTTTTTTAACCATTTTGAGTTAGTTTTTGTGTATGGTGTGATATAGTGATCTAGTTTCATTCTTTTCCATGTAGCAGTCCTGTTTTCCCAGCACTGTTTGTTGAAAAGACTTTTCTTGTTCCAGTGTACATTCTGTGCTCTTTGTCATAGACTAGTTGACCACATATGTGGCTTTATTTCTGGGTTTTCAATTTGATTTTATTGGTCTGTGTGTCTTTGTTCCAGCACCGTGCTGATTTTTATTATTATGACTTTGTGACAGAGTTTGAAGTCTGGGAATATACTACCTCTATTCTTTCCCATTCTAGTCAGGAGGACTTTGGCTATTTGGGATTTTTTGTTTTTTCATATGAATTTTCAGCAGTATTTATTCCAGTTCTTTGAAGAATGTCATTGAGTTTTTTATTGGAATTACATCAAATCTGTAAACTGCTTTGGGTAAGATTGCTATTTTTATAATGTTAATTCTTCTGATCCGTAAGTAGCAAATGTATTTCCATTTATTTGTGTCTTCTTTAATTTCTTTTAACAATGTTTTATAATTTTACTTATATAGATTTATTCCCAGGTTTTGTTTTTGGGTTTTTTTTTGGTACAACTATAAATGGAATCATTTTCTTAATTTCTTCCTCTTCAGACTGGTTGTTTTCATATTGGAAGACTATTGATTTTTGTGTATTGATTTTTCTAACCTGCTACTGTACTGATTTATCATTTTATTAGTTTTTCCATATTTTTAGGGTTCTCTCTATATATAACCATATTACTGCAAGTAATGTAGCTTTACTTATTTCCCAATTAGAATTCCTTTTACATCTTTCTCTTACCTAATTGCTCTAGCTAGGACTTCCAGCATTATATTGAAGAAAAGCAATGATAGTGGACATCCTTGTCTTGTTCTAGATCTTAAAGGGAAGGCTTTCAGTTTTTCACCATTGAGAATGATGATAGCTATGTGTTTATCAATATGTCTATTATTACATTAATACATTCTTTTTATTCCAGTTTTTTGAGGTCCCTATCATAAATCACTGTTGAACCAATGAAATTATGTTATTTGATGTTTAATTTAAACCATACTGTGTCCCTAGAATAAATCCAACTTGGTTACGGTGTATAATCCTTTTGATGTATTATTAGATTCAATTTGCTAAGATTTTACTGATTTAGTGTCAGTGTTCATTAGAGAGAGTGGTAGGTTTCCCTTTTGTGTGTTGTCTTGTTTGATATTGGTATTAGTGTGATGTTGGCCTTGTAAAATGTATTTTGGATTATTCCTTCTTTCTCAATTTTTTGAAAGGGTTTTAGCAGTTCAGGCACTAATTCATCTTTCAATGTTTGGTAGAACTCTGTGAAACCATCTGGTCCTAGGCTTTTGTTTTTTGGTAGGGTTTTGATTATTGTATCAATTTCCTTGTAATTGCTTTGTTCAAATTTTCTATTTCTTCTTTTGTTCAGTCTTGGGTAGGTATATGATTCTAAGAATTTATTCATCTCCCAGAAATTGTTGAACTTGTTTGCATATAAATGTCCATAGTAATCTCTAATTAGCCTCTGGATTTCCACTGCATCTGTTGTAATTTCTTCTCTTTCATTTTATGATGCTATTCATTTGAGTTTTCTCCCTCTTTGTGTGTGTGTGAGCCTAGCTAGAGGTCCATCTATTTTTTTTTTTTAATTTCTTCAAAAAGTCAGCTTTGGTTTCATTGATCTTTTGGACTTCTATTTCATTTATTTCTGCTTTTTTTATTATTATTACTTCTTTTCTTCTATCAGCTTCGGGGTTTTATTGTTCTTTTCCTGTTCCTTAACATGTAAAATTATAATTTTTCTTTGGATTCTTTCTTATTTCTTAATGTAGGCCTGTACTGCTGCATACTTTCTTCATAATACTGCTTTTGCTGTGTCCCAAACATCCTGAGAGGTTTTGTGCTTTATTATCACTTATCTCAATGTTGTTCTTGTTGTTTTTTTGTTTTTCAATTTCTTCTTTTATTTCCTTAACCTAGTGGTCCTTCATAAACTAAACCTAGTTTAGTCTTCATGTAATGGGGATATCTCCTTCCTTTCTTTTTGTGATTAATTTCTAGTTTGATACCTTCATGGGTCACATAAGATACTTTGTATGATTTCAAACTTCATGTACTTGCTGATGTTTGTCTTATGACCCAGTATGTGGTTGATGGAGAATGATCTGTGTGAACTTGAGAAAAAATATGTATTTGGTTTTGGGGGAGTTCAGTGTCCTATAAATGTCTGTTAGGTCCATGTGGTGTATTCTTTGTTTAGTGCTATTGTGCTGTGTTAATTTTCTACTCATTGAGTTTTTCATTGGTGAGAGTGGAGTATTGAAGTCTCCTATCATATATGTGTTTTCTCCAATGTCTCTTTTTAGAGACAATAGTAATTATCTAATGTATTTTGGTGCTCCTTCTTTTGATGAGTATATATTGATGAGTGGTATGTCCTTCATTTCCTCCTGGTGTGTTGTCCCTTGTTCATTATATAGTGTCCATCCATGTCTTGACATCTTTTTTAGCTGGAAGACTATTTTACATCTATAAATGTAGTTGCCCTTGCCCTCTTTGGGGGTGGGGGAGCATTTGCTTATAGAATTGTTTTTAACCCTTTACTTTCTATCTGTTTATCTCTGGAATGTAGGTGTGTTTTCTGGAAGGAAAAGAAGGTTCAATCCTGTTTTCTAATCCAACTTGCTACTCTGTGTCTTTCAATTGGTGAGTTCAGTCTATAAATGTTTAGGGTGGGTATTGACATGTGGACATCTGATATTGACATGTGAACATCTGTTATTGCCATTTGGGTTTTTTGTTGTTGTTGTTGTTGTTCTATTTAATTCCTTGTTCAGTTCTTCATATTCATTCCTCTGTTGGTTTAGACCATAAGGCTTCTTGGAATATTACTTTGGAATGGTGGGTTAGTTGTAGTAAGTTCCTAAAGATTTTGTTTGTCTCATAAAGTCTTTATTTTTCCCTCTTATAGGAAGAACAGCTTTACAAGATAAAGTTTTCCTCGTTGACATTTTTTGTCTTGGAGGTTTTGAACTTGTCACTATGCTTTCTTCTTGCCCATAGTGTTTCTTCAGCAAAGTTTCCTGTTAACCTAAACAGTTTCTTTTGTAGGTTGTTTCTGCCCCTTCATCAGCTTAATTATTTTTATTTTGTCCCAAGACAAAGAAGGAAGCCTTACTATTATACATCTTACTATAGTTTGCCTTTCATTGTGATAGTTCAGCATCCTTCTAGCTTCCTATATATCTGTTTTTTTATTTCCTTCTTCCTGTTTGGAAAATTCTTAGAGTGTTTTTCATTCAATTTCCTTTGTCTCTTTTCCTTTCTTGTTTCTTTTCAAGATTACAAAATCATTCTTCCATGTTGTCTATTCTAGCTAGCTCCATGGCATTTTCCAGAATTTTTTACCTCCTCCATGGACCTTTTTAAACTTCCTAAGTTCCTTTATTTTCTTAAAGTTTCAATCTCAATCTTCTGTTTGCTGATTATTTATATATATATGTATATATATATATATACACACAGACACAAACACACTTAAAGATTTTTCTCTCTGTTCTAACAATTACTAAAAGTAAAGTTTAGATGTATCTTACTGAAATTAAATACTCATCCATTGTTTCTCTGTCAGTTTCTGCTTCACAAATTTTTCTATTTAATTTTTTAAATTTCATATACATTTTTTACATCATTATTCTACATTTTGTACAGTTTGCTTTCTCCTCTCCTCATAAATTTTGAGGTTCTTTTAGTAGTCACCTACATATATAAGGTTTCCATTTTTCTTAATGAATTTGTCCTTTTATCTTTAGGAACTATTTCTGTTAATCCCAGGTAATATTTTTTGCCTAGATCCTTAAACTGCTTGGTATTAATAAAGCACCATTTTAGCCTTCTTTACAGTGATTAATGTTTGATTCTTGTTCTAACTTGTAACCCATTAATGTCTATGTGTAAAGTGGATTTCTTGCAAATAGCATATTAAATTTGTTTTTCATTTTTAACCTATCTGGTGATCAAATTGTTTGAATTGAAATCTACCACCTTGCTACTTTTTCTACTTGCTCTATTTTTATTTCCTGATCTTTTATTTCCATATTTTTATATCCTCTTTATGATTCATGAATCTTTGACTTAAAGTCAACCAAAGGAATTTGCCATAATTTATCTTGAAAATTGGCTTATTAGCTATATCTCCTTGATTTATTCTTTTAGTAAGTGCTCAAGCTTTACAATATGTATTTTTACTTTATCACAGTCTACCTTCAAATATTTCTGTGCTACTTTCAGTATAGAAAAAGCCTTAAAATGGTACACTTTGGTTTTCCCTATTATTATATTATATTGTTGTAATATATTATTAATATTGTAACAATATACTGTTATTATTTTTGCTTTAGATAATTAATATCTTTAAGGATATTTTAAAATAAGGAAAAATTTTTTTTACATTCACAGACTCATTTAACATATTCATTATTATTATTTGTTTGCACAGATCCAAACTTTAATACTTTATTAATTTGCCTTCCTCTTTAACGGAGTTTCTTTGGCATTTCTTATCTTGCAATTCTTCTTACAGTCAATTCTCCAAAACTGGTTTTTGTGTGCCTGAAGCAAATCTTTATTTTGCCTTCACATTTTGAATACTATTTCTACTGTATAGAGAATTTTAGATCTGTGCTAGATGTAATAAAAAGAGAAAGAAAAAAGTCTGCCCTCCAAGAATTCAATACGCTTTAAATCCTTACTTCTTCCCAAAAAAAAAGTCCAACTTTATTTTTTCCAGTTATAGTTTGCTTAGTTTCCTCAACTTTTGTTTGCCTCAACTTTTGCATTTTCCTCCTGGTCACCTATAAACTTACCCTTCTGGATTATGCTGAGTGAAATAAGCCAGGAAAAATATTGAATGGTGTCACTTATAGGAGAAATGTAAAGAAAACAAACAAGAGACTAAGGGGGGAAAATCAATTACAATAAATAAAAAAATCAAAATCAACAGGCAACTATAAATCTGAGACATTACCTAGTGGACAAGGAGGGATGATGGTACATGGGTGAACTGGTGATGAGACTATCATGGGGATGAGAGATATACACTGTACAAAAATAATTTAAAATATATAAAAAATAAACTCACCCTTTTTTGCATAACCAAGAAGTTATATCTCACTCAAATTCCTATCAGAAGGCTTCATTCTGGGAAGCCCATCTCAATTTTATTACAATAAACATGAAGTGAATGAAATAAATTATAATCAAATTTTACCAAGTCATTCAAGAATACATATATACCCACAATTCAAACATCTAATTCACTGCATGGTTTAGAAGTCACACATTTAATATCACAACTTTTTTTCTGTTTCAAAGAACCACTCTACTAATTCAAAGTAATTAACAAGCTACAATCTTTATGACAATTATTTGCACAAGTAAACATCAAAGTAGAGTGCCACTGTGAGAAAAATAAAAATCCCTAAAGACCAAAAGTCTTTATCTCAACATTCTAAAACCTCTGGAATCCAAGTGTATATGGGTTTCCCACACCAAGAAATTCTCCAGGACTTTACTGATACTACATACCTACAATTCAATCTCATTCTGACACTATTTTACCTGGAGTTAGCATCAGATCCCACAGGTTAAGAATTTAATCCCAAACACTGTTCCTCCTCATTTTCAGATGCCAGAAATCTAGGTTGTCACCTGTTTTTCTGACTAATTAGTTATAAAATGAAGGTCCCTATGATCTCCTTTTAAGTGTCAATAATTTGCTGGAACAACTCACAAAACTCAAAAGAAGTTTATTAGATTATAGGAAAAATATTCCTATTATTATCAGGAACAGATACATAGGTATGGGAAAAGGGGTGTCGATCTCCCTTGACCATCCAGGCACATCAACCTCCTAGAATCTTCATATATTCACCTACCCAGAATCTCTTCTAACCCAGTACATTAGGGTTTTTTATAGTGACTTCATTGCATAGGTATGACAGATTAAATCAATGGTTATTGGTGACTGAACTTCATCTCCAGCCCTTCTTCTCTCCCTAGAGGTCAGAGGTAGGACTGAAATTTCCAAATCTGCAGCCAAAAGTTTGGCTCCCTTGGCAATCAGTCCCCAGCCAGAAGCTATCTACTAGTCCCTATCACCTGTGATTTTACTTGAATAGAAAAAAAAAAAATCACTTTGGAGATTCCAACATATTTAGAAGCTGTGTACTAAGAAAGGGAGGTGGGAGCAGAGGTCAGTCATATTTAGATATTTTTTTTAACCAAGCAAGGAGTTTTAATCATCACAAAGTGCTGGAATGGTGAAAAATAAATCATGAAGACTATGGTAGAATTGAGAATGAAAGAACAATGATGAGTACTAAGGAATCTGAACCCAACAGTGTAATGGCTAGTAGTTACTCTCCTTAGAACATTCTTTCTATGGGACAATCTTGAGTACACTTAGTACTTTTGGTTCTAGCTTATTAGTTAAGATTCTGATCGAGAGACTCCCTGCAGTTTCTGTAAGATATCTTATATCCTTCCAATAAATACCTTTCTACTTCAATTACATAAGACTGGTCTGCTATTTTCAATAAAAATCTCTAAATCCAAGAGCCAACTATTTCTAGTCTAAACCTCTGTCACAATAGAACTGATATTTAAAAATCAATTCTAGAAAATTTAAAGTTAAATTCACATATGGTAGGTTTAATATGCTTGAAGAAGCATGACTTCTTTTAATTGAAAATTGAGCCCCATAACACTACTATTTATAGAAGTTAAGTCTCAAGTGAGTTATAATAAATTTTTCACCTAAAAATTGATATTTAACCAGAAGTTAGGGGACACATTTTTAATTGTAAAAAAAAGCAAAAGCTAATAAAAACTTGTACCATATCCAATTACTAACGATTTCTAAATGAAATTTTAATAGAATTTTCTTAATAAAATTTGGCAAGAAAATAATTTTAACATCCATTATACATATTATTAGCTTCAGAAATTTAACAAATTTTTCCATAGTGAGCATGTTATGACATCATGCTTCTCCCTCTAGTCTCATGGTTTTAAAAAACATCAGTACTAACTTCTATCAAATTTATATCTATTTTATACCTCTTTGTATCATAAATTTCTAGGTATAACTGGATATTTATCATATATACATGGATGCCTAGTAGTAGAAAGCATCTCAACTTTCTTACCTCTAAAACAAAACTCCTGAGGATGCCAAGGATTAAGAAAAATGTTCTTTATTGCCTTCATTCACATTATCCCCTTGTTTCTGAAGAGATTCTCTGTAATTTTTCCTCATAAAAATGGTTGAGAATCCAGCAATCTAATAAGCCAAATCTTAACCAGTATCAGGTCTCAGCTACATTGCCTAGTGTTAAGTAGTACTAAGTATTCACAGTTAGTTATATCAAGTCAGATTAAGATGGCTTCAGAGGAGGTTTCTTGCTTCAATCCTTTGAGGGTCATCTAGGTTAACCAACTGAATGCTTAATTCCCCTGTGGTATGGTGAAAACTGGAACATCAGAGACCAGGCAGATAGCACCAGAAGGGAACAGTGGAGATTCATGCTTCACTGAACAAGGAGTGAGTAGAGAGAAATACCTGGAAACTGATCAGGACTGGGCTGCAGTACAAATTGCAGTGCTATCACTCTACCAACCAGTCAGCCAGCAGTACTTGGGAAGAGAGACATATTTGGTAGGGAGAAAAACAAATAGCTCCTACATGCAGAGTGATTAGGGTGAACTTCGCAGACCAGGCCCCAGTGAAAAGAACAAGGACAATGAACTGGGTTGCCTTCCCCCTGCCTCACCCCTCGGGATTGGTACTAACCTCATGAAGCACACAGAGAGAAGTCCTGGAACTGAAATCCACAGAGGAGGGCAAAAGATGATGCCACTAAAATGAGCGAGCCTTCCTACCCAGCATTCACACCAGAAGCTAGAAACCCTCCAGTTACCTCCCCATCATCTGACTCAGCAACTGAAAGATCATATCTCCAAGTCACAGATATAAAAGGCCAAAAACATAAAATCATGTAAACACCACAATGCCACCAGCAGGAAAGGCAAAAGCACTTCAAATCTTTAACTGCTACATATACTTTTAAAAAAGAGAGAAAACTAAAGCAGCAAAAAGAACAGACAAAAAACTCAATATAAGGCGATGTGATGCCTCAAGAAAATATAACATCACAAGGTAAGAACAACTCTTCCAAATCCATGTACAAAGACATGGAAAATTTAATGTTCCTATCAGATACAGCATTCTACATTGCCATAATGAAGAGACTCTAAAGATGGAAGGAAACACATAAAAACTAATAAGACATAAAAGAAAAGTTATAAAAACAAGTCAATGACATGAGAAATGAAATTAATGAACAGAAGATAGAAATAATAATGAACTACAAGAGAAAAAAATCAAGAAAACAATACCATTTACAATGACATCAAAAAGTATTAAATGCCCAAAAATAAATGTAACACAAGAGGTGAAAGACCAATTCCACAAATACTAAAGACATTGCTAAAAGAAACAGAAGATGACATAGTAACTAGAAAGACATACAATTCTCATAGATTAGAAGAATTAACATACTTCTACCTCATCTATTAACATTTCTACCTCACCCAAAGCAATTTACATATTAAATGCAATTCTTATCAAAATTCTTTTAAAATTTTTCAAATAGTGCAAACATTACTGAAATGTAGCTGGAAATCAAAGATGCCAAGTTGCTAAAGCAATTTTGACCAAAAAAAGAAGATAAACAGAAGAATCACATCCCTAGATTTCGAACTATAGTAATAAAAAACAATATGGTTCTATAATTTTAAAAAATGCACAGTACAATGGAACAGAATTCAAAGCCTAGTGAGACAGTAAGGAAAATAAAATGATAGATATGGATTGAGGATGGGGTGGGAGTGATATAGAAAGGCACTTCAACCTAAACAATGAGATAAGCAATTAAGACAAAGATCTATGTCAAAAGATATTTCAAACAAGTAAAAATGTCCTAGGAAGAATTTAGAAACAGAGATAAAGACAGTGCGCAGGGAGGAATGCTAAGAAATTAGATGACAGAGGTCAGCAGAAATAATGGGGAACCAGGTAAAAAGTGGTTTTTCATCCCAAGAATAATAAATAAATAAATACTAAAAGCTATCAATTAATAAATGTTATCTTAACATTTTCAAACAAACACAATAAAATAATATGAATTAGACCAGTTCAAGTAAGTCCTTATGATTTTACTATTCCATCCAAATAATTATTATTTCAATGTACTTACCACAATTTTGTTTATCTGTTTAAAGTCTGTCTCCCTTAGTAGACCATGACTCCTAAAGCCTACTTTGCTATTATCACCATACTCCCAAAGCATAACACAGAGTCTCCTAAAAAGCAGGGTCTCAAAATATTTTATATCTTGTCAAATGAAAGACATTTAATGATAAGAGTATTCCAAGGCATATAGTATGTTCCACAGTGATTAGAACCAATCCCTGAAATCAAGAAGCTCACAATCAATTAACAATAATACAATATAATAAGTGCTGCACCAGAAATATGAACAAATACTGTAGAAACATAAGGAACAAAGGGACAATACTTATGTGTTATGTTATATGTTAGTAGGCAAGGAATTATTAAGGAAGTTTTAAAAAAAATAAATATTCATTTCCTTGATATGAATGTTTATACTAAGAAAAAGCATCTGTATCATGTTCTATTAAATGTACTAGTTTATGTTTCAACAAAACATATACTCTGCTAAAAAAATTAATGTTTATTACTATAATATTTAAAGATATCTTGAATGTGTTTATTCCTAAAATAATCTTTTAAAATTTTTCTCTATACTTTCTTACTATGTATGTCAATTCTCTTGTCTCTGAAAGTTAAATTCAAGATTAAAAATATTAACATCATTACTGTGCTGGCTGTAGGAAAACCTGGGTGGAGGAAACTATTTTATTCTGCTTTTTTGCCAGGTACCATATATCAGTAATAATAATCATGACCAAATTTTCAATTATTATCTACTTAGCAAATCATAAAATCCTTTAATTCTCCAACACATTTTAGGAGTTTCATTACCATACTCTGTATAAAAGTCTCATATGCCATTAAAATAAAGTAGTTTTTCTTATTTCAGCTGAAACATAAATAAAATATATTTGCACAACTATCAGCTTTAAAAAGCACACAAAGTATATAAATTTAGTTAAATGGTGCCATCTGGTGACATAAATTCTGCAACAAATATACAAAGTCAAGAATGATATCTAACCCTCTTGGTGGCATCCAAACTAAAATTTCAAATTTAACTTAAGAAATACTTGATCCTGGGCCTCCCTGTTGGCGCAGTGGGTTAAGCAACGCACTATGAAGCAGACCGCAGCCACTGCAGCACCAGTTCGATCCCTGCTGCCGGCCAGGGTGGGGACCCACATGGCGCAGCAGACCTCTCCTGCTGTGCCCGCTGCTCCCCTCAGCAGTGTACCTCCGTTGATCTGCCTGTTCTGCTCCCTGCTCTGTCTCTGGTGGATTCTCTCACCCTCCACACCTCTGGCCTGTACCCCAGTGCTTGTATGCATAAATAAATAAATCTTTTAAAAAAAAAAAGAAATACTTGATCCTGCTTAACATGAAACACACAACCAATTACATTTAGTTTATGAAAGTTTAGCAAAGGTAATCATAAGTGTTGTCTGGGTCACATTTTATGCTTACTTTTTTTTGAAGTTTACCTTCAAACTTAAACAGTAAGAGATTAAGTCCAGTATCGTGCCTCATCCAATACCTAGAGGATGTTTTAGAAATATAAATATCAAGAACATCTCAGTATTTATCAAGAATAATTCTTCCAGCGCCATCTACTTCCTTGCTCTCTTTCTGTCTCTATCAATCTATATAGTTTAATCACCCCAAATGCCATTTATTTAAGAAAGTTTTCCTTGCTTCCACTGTTAGAATAAAACTTCTCACTCCTTTGTAGCATTTATGACAGTTGAAAATATAAACTATTTCTTAATGCATGTCTCCTCTGTGTGCATAATTGTGCTTGGCACAGTGTTCAACAAATATCTCTTGGATGGATACATGGAAGGATGGATAAAATGTCCTTCTCTATTCTCTTATTACCCAAATCCTCTAAGTGATAAGTGGCCCAGCCCAAGTTTACATTTTATATAAAGGCTTCCGTAGTAACACCAATCTATAAAGATCCCATGCTTCTCTGAACTCCTACAGAACTTTGATCTAGACTCCAAAGTTAAGTCCTTGGTTTGTGTTGTCTTATACCTGTTTGTTTGCATATGAATATTACCTTTCCAATTGTTCTTAAGCTCCTTTAGGGTAGAGATTTAGCTTTTAATAATACTCATCTGCCTAGACGTAACCAGATAAACACTTCATAAATATTTCATTAATTATTACTCACTCTTTTTGTTTAAATAGTATAAATGAATGATAATGGCTTATCACTATAAATGAATAATAATGGCTTATTACTTAATACTTAAGAACTGAATATTACTTAGTACTTAAGAATTTTTTTTAAGATTTATTTATTTATGCATACAAGCACTGGGGTACAGGCCAGAGGTGTGGGGGGGTGAGAGGACTCACCACAGAGAGTGGGGAGCAGAACAGGCAGATCAATGGAAGTACACTGCTGAGGGGAGCAGCGGGCACAGCAGGAGAGGTCTGCCATGCCATGTGGGTCCCCTCCCTGGCTGGCAGCAGGGATCGAACTGGTGCTGCAGTGGCTGCGGTCTGCTTCATAGTGCGTTGCTTAACCCACTGCGCCACCAGGGAGGCCCTAGTACTTAAGAATTTAACACTCACCACTAACACTCACCACAAGACTTAATTGGAAATCCACAACAGAATCTTGTTTGTTTCCCCAGGGCACAATGTTTGTTGGAAGTTGTGAGGTGCCGCAGCAAGTTAGTAAGCTTCTCACATGCCAACAATGCATCTCAATGTAACTTTATTATTCTCAAACCATTGCCCAACAGACAGAAACTACCTTTATATATCTAAAGGAAAAGTAATACTATCAAATTTTTATATATAACATTATTTGTTTATAGATTCTCAAAGTACTCAAGACATATCACAGAATGATAATGGCTCAGTATACTTGTTAGAGATCACATCAGGTCCCTACGAAACCCAAGATGAAGATATTTCACTGTTATATTTCCCACGCTTATTAATATAGTCACAGATTATTGTCCTTGAATGGCCCAATAACTAACCATTTAGAACACCTGTTCTCAAATTTTAGCATAACTCAAAATGACCTAAAAGGCTTCTAAAAAACACTATCCGCCAAGTAAATTCCCAATGAATCTGATACTACTGGTCCAAAAACCACTCTTTGAGAACCTCTGCTTTGGAAAATTAATACAAAGTTGTTTCAAATTCATATAACTGGATGGGATTTCATGTTAACATAATCTATAAGAAATTCTTTGACTTTCTTATGGTCAGGTGGCAAAAATTATACATTACAATGCGTCACCTCTATTTCTACTAATCTCAAGTATCCTTAGGGTTCAATGCTAAATGTTATGTAAATGAATAGTACACTACTCTAACACAAAATCTAAATGCAAACCTCCATAATGCAAGGTAAGTATTCTAAGATGTTGCTACTGGCAGGGTTTTAAGGAAAATATTACTTTACTTTGATTTCACTTCTCTTTCCCAAAAGTGTTTCTTCAAACACTGTAGTAAAATAACAGGAAATGAAATCAGAGAAATAAGGTAAACACAATTTTAGAAGAGGATGAAACCTACTTAATATACAAACATACTCTGTTCATACCTGTAAAGAACATTTGTGATACACATCTGAATGAACAAATTATAACATTAACTAGATTTTTAAAATAACTATAGTGGTAACATAGATCTTTGATTTTTCAAAATAGATGTGGTAGAGAAGTGTAAAAATAATAATAACATTCCCTCTTGCTGCTTCACTGACAAAATAAAGATCTAATAGTGTCATGAAAATCTGAATGTTTAGGTGTATGAAATGAAAGAAATAATCATTTTGTAAAGTGACATGGAATTCCAGTCCACTTATATTCAAATTTTGTAAAGTGTTAATAACACAATCATTACAGAACTATATGTATGGGACTTCATGTTAATATAATCTATATACTAAGTATAGTTCATTATAGAACTATAATAATCCAGAGGACAAATTCTTTCCTTAGTATTACCACAAGATGTCACCCTAAGCCTAACATGTAAAAATGTTCAACTTCTAGCATATTGCTGTCTCAGGCATTTTCCTGTACATTAATAAACAATATTACTATTATTTTTAATTAAAGTATATTTTTCTAATGTCATTTAGTGGTAAATAAAGAATCAAAACAAAGAATACAGGGACTGTAGAAAGCAAAAAGAAAGCTAAATAGTTCACCATTTCTCCATTCTTATATAAGCAACATTATTTATCACAAGAGCAATACATGTTATCTCTTAATTTTATATTCTTCTCTCACACTATTTTTGTATGTTTGTTTTACAGAACATATATTATTTTTATAATCATATAAAGTTATAATTTAAAATTTAAAAATACTACCTTCCATGTTATTATCACAGGACCCAGTCATAAAATGATTTTGTGCACTATAACAAATAGTCAAAGGTGTGTAGATAGAATTCTGTCCTCAAAAATTATACCATCTAATACACACTAGTGGCTGGGTTGCTTGGTTTTTGGCTTGTTTGGGTTTTATTTTAGGAATAGATGAAAGACTACAAAAGGAGGACCTTATTCCTTTCCAAAGTGATGTTTTTAATCTGTAAAGAGAAAGTTTGGTTTCCTAGTCACATGTAAATATTACAGCACATTCTGCAATAATAGTTACTGTATTTTACTATTCATTTTGATTCTCTTCTATTTCTTCAGTTGAGATGCATGCAAAGTATTGTTTCAAAGTACTGACTATCTTAATATCAAAGCAATGAGGGATGGGATTTAGTTCAAACACAAATTATACAACATATACAATGTCCTCTTTAATGACTACCTACTTATTGTTTTATAAAAATAGGATCCCCTTCAGTATGGATAGGGTCAAATATTTTTTCTTCTGTGTCCTTAAGAAAATGTGTAGCGAAACTACTCAAATATTAAATAATTTAGTATTCAATATTTAGCAATCCAAATAGAAAATTACATTTTGTTGTCTATTGCTTTCACTCTTTGTACTCTGCTCCCAAACAGAGCAGCCTATCTATCCACTTAAAGCTGGATATAAGGATTACTTACATAACAGCATTTAACAGATTATTGTTGATTCTCATTTTATTAGAGAAATTCAACCTATGCTATCGGCTTTTTGCCATGTTATTTTATCACTCACTCAAAACAATGGCAAATTGCAATATTTTTGACATTCATTTGTTTTCTCCTTATATTGATGTTGCATTACCAAATTGTTATACTAAAAATGTAATATACAATATACAAATTGTGTGTTACCTACATTGATAATAAAACAATCTCTTCCAAAACAAGTTCTTGCTCAAATTCTCAAAAGAGCCAGTCAGTCTGAACTAAACACATCATACAAATATATTTAGAGACATTGAGTTAATGGTCTTTATTAATTATCAGCTAGATGAAATTAGAAATTTTTGAGAAAATCATGTTTTAAAATGTTCTCTAAAATAATCTCCAGTGAGAATTTAAATTCTGTAATATTCCATTTAGAGTTGTTCTTAATACCAGCTGATTATAATTATTCGTGTCATTAATTCTTACCAGCCACAAAAAATACATATTTTAAAGAAATTAATCCATAGCAAAATAATTTCATAAATCTTTATAGTTCTATTTTTATTCAAGAGTATGTTGTCCAAATATTTTAAATTTAATTGCATTTTAAAATTATATTTAAACCATAATGTTAGAGCTTGGGTCAATAAGTGTAAATATTTAAAATAAAAACAGAAAAATATTGCCAAAATTAACTCTTACAAATTCTGATTTTTATACTTCTTATGAATAGCCACCAGATCTGAAAAAGTACTGATGCCTAATAGACATTCATCTTAAAAGTATTGTCTAAGCCCAATAAATATATATAGCATAATTTACTGGGATATTTTTATTGTTTAATTGCATGGTTGTTTTTATTGAATGGACGTGTTCATTTATATATTTTGCTAATATATTTTAACTTCTCAAATATCATAAAAATATAATTTATCTACAAAAATATGCAATAAAGATATACATAAACTATAACCTTAGCTTTGATCTCAATCTCTAATAAATTAAAAAACAAACATAAAATTAAATATTATATAGTTAGATTCATGACAAATTTCAAAGCATTGAGATTTTCAATGAACTTGAATTTGGATCATAAACTATCTTAAGAAAATCAAAAAAGATAAATAGTGCTATAATTTTTTGCTTTGAGAGTAAAAGTACAACTGAGT
Source organism: Galemys pyrenaicus (assembly GCA_019455555.1). Lineage (NCBI taxonomy): Eukaryota > Metazoa > Chordata > Mammalia > Eulipotyphla > Talpidae > Galemys > Galemys pyrenaicus. The sequence goes on from JAGFMF010011725.1 coordinate 2,648,117, forward strand.
TATACTTTTCTGAGTACAATGTAACCCATCATTTTTTATGTTTTCTCAATATTTTGCAACAAAATACTCAAATTTTTCCCATGTAAACTTTTCTACATATAAAAAACATTCTTTCAATATTTGTATTTAATAACGTATATTTAATTTCCATGAGAGTTCTTTTTCAAAGATCTTAAGTAAAGGGGAAAAAAACAAATCTGTCCTTCTACTACTAAGGAAAATTATTCCAGTTTTAAATTTGGTTATCAAGACTTTTTTTGATCACATTATTCAACCATTAAGCCTAATTACAACCACTAAGATATTAAATAATTTTTTAAACTTACCTAGCAAAGCTTGGAATAAGCTGCTCTTAAAGATGCACATCACCTTCTTAACAGCATTTTTCAACTGTTGCTCTTCTGGTTTCCTTAACTTTTTGCAGTAATCTTCCAGTAATGATAATGCTCGGTCAGTATCTGAAAAACATGGTTTTTAAATTTTATCTTACTGTTTTAGAGAAACACTGAGCTAACAATACATTTTTATATAATTGTAACTTCATTAATACAAAATAATAAGATAAACATAAATTCCAGAAACTACCATGCAAAATTGATGACACTCAAGACCTAACTTTAAAAATCCATTTTTCTATTGTCCTAGCTTCAGAAAAATTCACAGCTATGAAAAAAGTCCTGAATGTAATGCTAGTCAATAAATAACATAGTAAATGTGATTTCTCTCTTGTAAGAAAAACTATATTAAAATTAAAATTGAATTCCTGCAAAATAATCTATATTTTTTAACTGAACTTTTAAGCCTCCCTCCCTAGGAAGTGCTTACAATCTGTATTTTCAACCTTATTTCCTACTATATATTCCACCTCCTCCATACAGATATACACACATTGAATTACTCATTTTCCCCCTCCACTGCACCACATACACACACACACACACACACACACAGAGACATACACACTTTCTCCACGTTTTCTCACCTTTACTTTTCTTTGTTCCTACTACTTCCTGTATTAGAAAATCATTCCCAGACCGGCAAGATGGCGGCAGAGTGAAGACGCTAGACTCATAGTGTCCAGATACACATAACAGGGAAAGCCAAAAAAGCAAAGAGAAAAGCCAGAAAACGGACTATCAGCTTACATATAGGAAACATCAGCCCGACGGAAGGCGGTAGGAATCGCTAAATGAACTCTGTTTGAAATAAGGACGGGGCATTCCCTGTCGCCCCGAGGGCGCCACTCCAAGAGCGAGAGGGGCAGCGGGACTGCTGGATGCACAGCAGCCCATGCAGATGGAGGCTTGAACTGTAAAAATCGGCCGGTGAACTCCTCCACCAGGAGCTGCTGCCAGGAGCGGCTGCAGAGGGACAGAGCAAAGTTAAGCTAAAACGGCAGTGCAGCCCCAGTGGGGATCTTTCCGTGCCGGCTCCCGGGAACGCCATCTTGGGATCTCTCGCGCCGGAGGAACCGCGGGCTGTGGAGCAGCCCTTGCGAGCAGAGATCTGAGCTCAGGGAGTCAGTCAGAAGATGCCACGGCCAGGAACTACTTGCCTGGTGCTGGTGTAGACAGACAGAGCAAAGCTGAACTGGAGCGCCAGTAAATCCCAATCTGGATCAGGGCTTGCTCGGCTCCTGGGAAGCACCATTTTGGAATTTCTCGCGCCGGGGGAACCGTGGGTTGCAGAGCCACCATTGCAGGCTGAGTTCTGAGCTTTAAAAGTCTGTGGGAAGACGCAGACGC
>JAGFMF010011725.1:2655816-2735377 GCA_019455555.1 Galemys pyrenaicus
GGTGATGGTGCACTGGTGAGATGGTGATGGGGAATACATGGGGATTACAATTAATGGCAAGTATATGTAAATTTTAAAATATTTTAATAAAAAAGAAAATCATTCCCTATTGTACTTTCTCTCCCTAGAACCAGTGTACTGCTATATTATGAATTGGTTATCTGCTAGATCAGGGTCTGAAACCTACTTACTATGTGATTAACTAGTTAATCTTAAGCAAGTTAATTCCTGTGAACATCAGTTTCCTCACAGGTAGTTAAGATTAAATTACATAATACTTAGTACAATAAATCACACATAGAAAGTAGTCAATAAATGAACTGGAAAACTAACTTTCTTAATTCAGAGTACTCTCTCTTCCATGTCACTTCTGACAGCTAAAATTCATCACTATCAACCTTCTTCTAAACCACCTTGCCTACACAAACTTATATAATATATAACCTGTATATATGTAGTATATATATACTGTTATATTACAGCCTCTTGCATACATATCGTCATGCCCCATGAAACAAAATATACTTGGGAAAAATCACCAATGGCAGTCCCTTTGTGTGTAGGTGACAATAACCTTTTTTTTTTACAAGTGAGAAGATTCAACTTTATTGTTACAACATGAAGATCAATTTGGAGAATATCAAGCTACACATTTTTAACTCAACAGTACTATGAACCACAAAGATACAAAATACAGTAATTGATTTACTCAGACCTAAAATGCATTGAAGGCTAAACTTGCCCTAACCAGTGAAAAGCTGCTTCAAACACCAACTTGTGTATTATAAGACTATTTTTAGGAAGCTTCAGAAGAAAAGGGCAGCCAGCCAGTGACCAAAACCAGTCTGAAGTATTACATGAGTAATTTTCCTGACATACATTTTTTAACTTGCTCACTCTCTGTTTGAGGAGTTCCTCAACAGAGAATATTATATAAAACTTTAATTAACATACAACACATGAAAATAGTTTTCTATGGGTATCAACTTGGGTAAAAAGCCAACTCGAATTATCATTGTTTTTCTATGAATTCATCCTTTGCCCAGACTCACAAGTAAGTGAATTTAGTTTGAGTCCTTCAATGGTCTCTCCTGATGTTCCTGTTGCTTCTCTGCTTGACCAGAATTCTCTCAAAACCTTAAGTTTTCAAAGCACATAATGGGGCCTCCTTGATGGCACAAGAGGTTAAGGTCCGCACTATGAAACATCCACAGCCACTGCAACACAAGTTCGATCCCAGGCCTGGGATGCGACCCACATGGTGCAGCAGACCTCTCCTACCTCACCCAATGCTCCCTCAGCACTGTATTTCAGTCAATCTACCTGTTCTCTTTCCCACTCTGTCTCTGATGAACCCTCTCACCCCAACACCTCTGTCTGGCCTGTACCCCCTAGTTCTCATATGCATAAATAAATCAACCTTTAAAAAAATATATATAATGGATCTTCATCAAAACTGCCTTGTTTTGAAGTTCATTCTCTTCTAGTTTTAATGAGGTATGATTAACAAATCAAAAACTGCATGAATTAAGGTGTACAAAGTGTTCTCAATTTCTATGCTTATTATAATGTAATAGCTATAAACACAATATACTTTTAACATGCACTTGCATAACATTTATTAGCAGTTTTCCTGAAATATAGTGGCTTTCTGACTCCACTTCCTAACTATTACAGTAAGTTATCAACAACACCATAATTATACTATATTCCAATCTCTCACTAATTATACATATCTATTGTCCCCAATTATCCGATTCTCTCTAATGCTGCATACTTTAATGCTTTTCATACCTTCATTTATTAAAATTGTAATTTTTGAAAATCTACTAACAGGTATCCTTTCTGCTTTCCTTTTTTAATTATAATTTTTAAGGTATTTTCTTCTTAATTTCTGTGGCACTTTTTAGATGACCCTTTATTCTGATATTCTTGTGAACAGCAATTCTCAAAAATGTACCAACAGAATTTCCAAAATTATCCACCAATATATCAAAATGTACCAATAGAATTACCATAATCACATGCAAAGATATATCAATAATTTCAAAGTAAGGGAACTTTCCTTAATCCATTCTATACATACTTACTGAGTACCCAGGGAAGACAACATATTGATTCAAAGCATCTAAGATGTTCTATAAGCCAAAAGAGCTTATTATGCCTTTCATGTCTGTATGAGAAAAATCTGGCATTAAAAAAATATATATATATAAAGAAATAAAAGAGAAAAATCTGATACATAAGTCAAGATACTAGAATATAAGGTGTAAAAATAGTCACATATGGTCATCTCTCTCTGACAAGTTAGGCTTTTGCTTACCAACATCTACTGCTATAACTGTTCTGCCTTTTATGTCTTTGATTACTGATAAAGATCACCATCTGGTGATCAATTCTAGCATGATGCCCTCTACTTAAATTCTTAATTCTGATTAATGAAAGCAGGGATTTAGAGAAACCTAAGGCTAAATGCCTAAGAAAAACTGATAAAATAAGTCCCTAAAAAGGACAAGATGATAAGGGTACTATTGAAAACTTCAAAAATACCCAGCCAGACATCAACAAGTTGAAAGAAGTGGAAAGTGATGAGAATTATCGAAGTAAGGATAAATATTTTAATCAACATTCGATCTTTCACCTGAGTTGCCAATGTAATGGCCACAATTTTCTTATTTTCTTTGTCAAGAGAAACCTATATTCATAACTACTAAATCTACTGAAAAAATCTACTAAAGAATTGTCTCAAGACAGGCCCAAGAGAAAATGGGGAATAAATCCCTTTTTAAAATAAAAACTTTTCACACAAAATATGCATTGCAAAGGATATAGTGAGTGTTATATAATTGGAATTGTAGGTAATCAGATCTGCTAATTAAGGTTCAACTCTTTGTATTTAAGACTATGATTGCCAAAAAGTTATAAATAATTTGGGACAGAAAAATAATTTTTTTGAAACATTGACTAGTAACAGTGCTAACAAATTAACTTTTAGAAAGAGGGAAAAAAAAAAAGATCTGCCATATCAAAAGAAAGGACAAATTACAGAACATATGGTAGTATAGTTAAGAAAATTAAGATTAAGGCATATAGAGGAAAGGGTGAAGTTAACACACAAATCTTAGAGAACAAAGCATTTAGAATGAAATTTCTTTACATAAACTTATGCAACATTCTTACTACTTAGAACTTTTACATGCATTGCCTTATCTCATTGTCACAACTGATTAGTCATTATTACATCTATTGTACATGAAACTGAAAGTCATAGTCTAAGGTTAGAGAGGCACTAAATAATTTCTCATAATTCTTATTTCTAGTATAGTATTCTCTCCACAAATACCACCCTTAGTCATCCAGAAATAGATGAGTACATATCCATGGGAAAAATAATTTTAACCAATCAGAAGGTAAATTGTATCAATGAATATTAGAATCTAGGGGTATATGATGAATTATTAATTTTCACATTTATTAACATAAAAATTGTATTGATAACATAAAATTTAAAATGTTCCTGCCTTTAAAATTCTTATAAAGATAATATGTTCTTTCGATCAGTAACCAAATAATTATTGAGTATCATACTATGTACCAGACATTGGAGACTCGATATTGAATAAGATAGGCAATATTTTACTTTCTCAGAAATTTGTATCTAAAGTAAAGATAATTACACAGGAACTTCCAACAAAGTGAAAAATTAAAATAGTGTAATAATGGTACCAGTTGTCATAGATGCATAGAAGTAAGTTGATCCCATATAGATCATTCTGTTTGGTTTTAAACCCAAGGAGGAATTACAAGTCAAAGAAGATTTTCAAATAAATGACCATTTTTTAAGTTTTAGAAAGACACTTCAACTACAGTGAAAGATATATATAAAAATTGAAACAAGCAAGAACAATTTGGCTTTTCTTTCTCTCATACCATTTTAAATGTATATATGTAAAATTCAACAGTCACAATTTTTGATCACTACTGCTAAGACACTGACTAGCAGATACTCTATTAGCAAGTATTTATAAGTTCTTGATTCTTTTTTTTTCCTTTTTTTATTAACATATTTTAAAATTTACATATACTTGCCATTAATTGTAATCCCCATGTATTCCCCATCACCATCTCATCAGTGCACCATCACCTCAGTCCCTCGTGCTCCCATCTTCCCTCAACCCTCCCCCACCCCTCAAGTTCTTGATTCTTACTGTTATGTTGCTACTATGTGAATTCATTCATAAATGAATGAGTATGGCTATAGTCCAATAAAACTTTATTTATGGACACAGAAAAAGACTATTCATATGAAAATAATAAAATGTTTGATGTCAATAGAAAAGTTACCCTTATACCACCTTTTAAAAGTTTTTTAATATTATAATTTACAAAGTATACAACAAAGGAATCACTTCATTACCAATAAGAAGAGTAGTATTTGTAGATTTATGCTAAGGATTCTACAGGGATCACTTTACTTAATCCTCAGAAATACTATTTCACACATTTTGCAAATGAAGGACGGGGAAACTTAAACTGGGACAAAGTAAGTAATTTGTAGAAGGTTACACAATCCACATGAGGAAACCAAATCTCAAGCCCTGGTCTATCTGGCACCAAAGCCCATATTTTTAAGAACTATGCCACAAGAAAATCAAAGTAAGCGACCCAATCAAAAGATGGGCAGGAGAACTTAAAAGACATTTCACCAAAAGGGATATACAAATGGCCAACAGGCACATGAAAAGATGTTCAACATCTCTCATAATCAGGGAAATGCAAATTAAAACCACAATGAGATACCACCTTACACCAGTAAGAATGGTTATCAAAAAAACCAGCTGGCGAGGATGTGGAGAAAAAGGAACTTTACTACACTGCCGATGGGAATGCAAGTTAATCCAACCAATATGGAAGACCGTATGGAGGTTCCTTGGCCTACTAGAGATGGAACTACCATATGATCCAGCAATCCCACTCCTAGGAATCTATCCAAAGGACACAAAAACACCGATCCAAAAGAGTACCTGTACCCCCATGTTTATTGCAGCACTATTTACAATTGGTAAGACCTGGAAACAGCCCAAATGCCCAAAAGTAGAGGATTGGATCAAGAATATGTGGTACATATACACAATGGAATACTACTCAGCAATCAAGAATAAGAAACTAGGGACATTTGAAGAAACATGGATGGAACTAGAAGGAATTATACTCAGTGAAACAAGTCAGAAGGCAAAAGAAAAACATCGGATGACCTCACTTTTAGGAGGAATGTGAAAAAACAAACAAACAAACAACAATCAAAACAAAAAATAAAAGGGAAGAAAACAAACAGCAACAACAAAAACAACAACAAGAGAAAACTAAAGGAAATGGGCAATCATAACCAAAAACAACCAAACAATCAAATAACAACTCAACAAGATCAAAAGATTAAAGATACACCCAAGGGACCATGGGGGTGGGTGGAGGGAGGGGAGGGCAAAGATGGTGATGAGATGTAAAGAGCACAAGGGACTGAGGTGATTGTGCATGGTAAAGAATCAGTGTTTCTTCTCTCTGTAATTATCCTCAACAATTTATACCTCACCCTCTATATCCTTACCACAAAAAATAATTTTTCACCTTCTTCAACAAATATCCTTTTTATCAGGATATTTCCCTTCTGGGAAACTAAAAGGTATTTGTATTAAAAGATAAATTTATAGTATCACCTCATGCATAAACCATGTTTTCAAATTTTCTATGGAATTTTGAAGGGAAGAATGAGGAAAGTGCAAGTTTAAGCAATAATAAGTAGAAAAGTAAAAAAGAGAACAAATTGCATCCTCATCTGAATACTGAGTTATGCATGCCCCATTTATAACAAACTAGACAAAGAAAATGAAACAGATAAAATGTGGGATGTAAACAGTAGAGAAAATGACTGACCAGACTTCAAGCTAATGTAAATATTGCAATCATTTTGTTAATATTAGGTGGTTTACAAATGTTTTAGCATCACTGAAAAAAAAATAGTATCCAATAAAATTGTTATCATAATATAAAATTGTTAAAAAGAAGTTTGGCATTTACTCTGTTAGCAAATATTCTTGGCATAATTGGTAGGCTTGCTCAGAAGATAATCAGGAAATTAGAAGCAGAACACTGGTGAAAGAAAATTCTGAACACAACTTTTCTTTTTCTTGCACCATAAATAAAGTTTTCTCATGATAAGCATTTGTATAACATGTCTATTTACAAATGATTTTTACATGGACTGGGTATTTTTATTTGATTCTCAACATTACCCTCCAGTGAATAATATTAGTGTAGTCATGTTTTATAATAAAAAATTTGAAGTTTAATCTGTTGATTTTTCTTTAGATATTTCAATCCGAAATCCATCCCTGGAATCACTGCACCATTGATGCCATTCATTTGATGAAAGAACACCACAGTCATGCAGTGAAATGTGAAAGGGGCATCCCACACACCCCATCACAACTCTTGGTTTGGAGGTGCAGTAGAACTCAAACCCAGCCCCACTGTCAGGTCACTTCACCAGTCCTGCTGAGGAGCTCCTATGCCCACCACAATACCCAGCATGAGTCAGGTTTGACAGCAAACCCCAGTGCAAGCCAGGTTTGGGTTTTGAAAAACTGTGACAGTTTTGGACACATGCTGGTCAGGTTTCAACCTAGTCAGACCAACCAGGTTTTAAAAAATCAGATTTGAGATCACTCTGACACCATTCAGGTTTGAATGCACACCAGTGTCAATCAAATCTTGGAAACAGCAACAGTTTTATACTTTACTGCCTCCAGGTAAGTATATACCTATACATAAAACACAAAAGATTTTTAAGTTATTACTACAGTTTTGCTTTTCAAAAGTCTAAGCCCTCAGAACAAAAAAAAGAGAGAGAGAGATGCTCTTGGGTACATGCAGAGAGAGGGATAAGGGACATTTCTTACCCCTCCCCAGGCTAGAAAGAGATTTTTCTCAGCTGAAAAAAGAGAGAGGAGTCTTTGGATCCTAAGGTATCAGGGCTCTAGGCTGTGTTTTCTGGCTGCACTGCCTGGAAGGCAGAAAGAATTCAATGAAGAAAGACACCATAGTGCATCCAGCAAACAGAAATGCTGGAGAAAATAAAATAAAAATCCATGTCCTGTATCTAGTCACTACCAGACCAGAAATAATTAGGTAGGCACAATATTTCTTATATTTCATAATAGTAAGCTATTAAATACAGATAATCAATGAATAGAGACCTTCCCCCATTCCAGAGGGAAACCCAAATAAGTGAGTAAAACTTCAAAAAAGATGGGAGTGTTTAAAAATAAAGTTGAACTATAGAAAAATAATGCACATTCCTTATGTACCTAAATATACAGAGTATGAGTCCAGTTCAATAATTATTTGATCTTAATCCTTTTCGAAGAAATCAGGTCCTCTGCTGGTCTAAGGTTTTCCCATAGCATCACTGCCATTCTGCCATTTTTATTGATGCTGATGATAAAGTAAATAGCAGTGATATAATTCAAAGAAATGAGCAAGGTACAGTATCTTAATCTCACCACAGCATTAAAATTACCTATTTCCATACCTGAGTCCTTAATAAATTTGAAGCATCTTAAAGGTAAAGACTGAATAGAATTTGCCACTGAAAAACATGTACTAGCACAGTGCCTCACTCATAACAGACACTCAATAAATCTTCAAGTGTTTAAGTGATGGAATAAATGGAGTTATAAAGCTATTGCCTTAAAGATATGTACATGTTTACATTTTAAAAGAAATTATAATTTGTTACCTATAGGTATACTATTATTTTGAGGTAACTGGTTTATAACACTGTATCTGATTCAGAGGTAAAGGATCACAACTCCTAGGTGTATGTTACCACACCACCAGGGCACCCATTGGATTTTAAATAGAACAGAACCTAACAGGCTTAGTCTAAGACTTACCACACTTTTAATGATAAAGATGTCATGACAGTTTCAATATAATCTTTAAATCTTTATCTTTATAGATAATAAATATGTCAATAATAAAGATGTCAATAATAATAAAGATGTCACAACTCTCAAAAATTATATACTCAATAATAAAGATGTCACAACTCTCAAAAATGATATACTCCCCACAGAAACATCAGAATCTTACCCTAACCCAAAGTTAGGACCCCAGTGCCTAGCAAAATGGCAGCATCAGAGAAAAAATGATGTATATAATCTTATCCATAATCGCAGAAAGTTAAAATTTAGTAATTCCTTTAAATAGGATTTCTAACTTTACACCTTTTTCATTGATCTTAAGTCCTAAAACAGAGTGAGGAGAACTGTTCCATAATGGAGGTGATTTGCTATAATTCTTGAAATAGCTTTGAGAAACTTACTGAAAACTGAACCTGTGCAGAAAGCTTACTAATTGAAATTCTGAATGACTGGACAAAAGACTGGGTAAAACCCATGATTCTTTGCTGACAAAGCAACCTACATATTGAGGTTAGAGAATCCTCGTGCCTTGACAACTACAAATTCATGAGTAGGCGTATAGCTGGCAAACAGGCCCTTTTGCACCAGTTTAAAAAAAAAAAAAATAACTGCATACATCTCAGTCTCTACTAAAAAAAAGGGGGGGGGGGAAGGGAATTACTAAATAAATCACTGAAAGATAACATAGTAAATACTCAAAATAACAGAAAGTATATATTGGACCTCCCTGGTGGCGCAAAGGGGTGAACGCCACACTGTGAAGTATCAACAGTACAGCATCGCAAGTTAGATCCCTGGCCAGGGAGGAGAACCACATGGCTCCTCAGACCTCTCCTGCCTCGCCCGCTGCTCCCCTCAGCAGTGTATTTTAGTCTATCTGCCTGTTCTGGTCCCCACTCTGTCTCTGGTGAATCCTCTCACCTCCCCCAACTCTGGCCTGTACCCCAGTTCTTGTATGCATAAATAAATAAATCTTAAAAAAAAAAGTATATAACTAAGACAATTAAGAAAGAATGTTGTAGTTGTAGTTTAGTGACTATATTAAAGAAGGGTGAGTTTTAGAAGTACAAGGGATTGATTGACTGATGATTAAGGCATGAATGAACTGAATGCTTTAATTAAATGTTCTAAGATTTTAATAGGGCCTCCCTTATGGCACAAGAGGTTAAGTCATAGCACTGTGAAACTATTAGCATCCCCAGTCAGGGAGCTGACCCACATGGCACAGAAGACCTCTCCCGTCTTGCCTGCTGCTCACTTCAACAGTGTATTTCAGTTGATCTACCCGTTCTGCTCCCCACTCTGTCTCTGGTGAATTCTCTCACCCCCTGCACCTTTGACCTGCAACCCAGCTATTGAATGCCTAAATAAATCTTTAAAAAAATAAATAAAAATAGAAATCTAATAATTAGTGTATATCTTCTCACTACCCAAAGACATAAACAATAATAGATATAAAGGAAAAATTATTCTGTCATGAAAAAAGCAGATGGGTAGTATCCCAAAAACCTAGCAGTTCAAATATAGTATAGTATCAAGTCATTTCCCAACAATAAATCCTATAAATTCAATTAACATCATTTTAGCACTGTCCTTTTTTTTTTTTTTTTTTGCATTGTAACATTCCCCTAATCAGGAATTGTATTTGCTTCATAACACACTTGAGATGAGTAGCTCAATACTACTAAAAGCATTCTGGTTTTCCAAAATACTGTCTCTCTTTATCCCTCCTGGATTGATAAGTATTTTCCAACATCAGTTGGCCTCATGAATTGCAATTAGTAAACCAAGATTAAGAAGTCCCTTTGAGAAAATTTAAAATCTAGAAAACAAAAAACAAAAAAAAAATTAGCAAATTATTTTACTTGGATATACAGGAAATTGCAAAAGTTTGAAAACTGTATTTTCCTGAACTCTTTGAAAAATTCAGTGCTTAACTCAATTTCAGGTTTTATTGGCTGGGAAAAATGACAAAACCAGGAAGTTTTTTTAAAACAGAAAAGAAGCATGATATTACATGGGTATGACAAACTTGAAAGTGTCATATAGTAAATTAATAATGTTAGATCAGTATCTATATCAATTTATTTTTTTTAAAGGTTTATTTATTTATGCATACAAGCACTGGGGTACAGGCCAAGGGTGTGGGGGGGTGAGAGGACTCACCACAGACAAAGTGGGGAGCAGAACAGGCAGATCAACGAAGCACACCGCTGAGGGTAGCAGTGGACACAGCAGGAGAGGTCTGCTATGCCATGTGGGTCCCCTCCCTGGCTGGCAGCAGGGATCGAACTTGTGCTGCAGTGGCTGCAGTTTGCCTCATAGTGCGTTGTCTAACCCACTGCGCCACCAGGGAGGCCCTCTATATCAATTTAAAAGAAACTCAGGACAATTCTTTTTAAAACACAGAAATGAAATGAGCATCAGTTAAAAGCACTGATTTCACATATTTAATGACAATGAACAAAAATCTGCTAAAAAAAAAAAAAACTACAACAAACTAAAAAAAGTGTTTGTGAAGCATATTTTTTCTTTAAAACAGCAACTCCCCACTGAAAACACCAGGAAGAACTTCCTATCATTAACTTATTTCTTACACACATCCAAATGAAATCAGATCAGATCAATTCATCAAGTCTTATTAAAATATACCTTCAATCCACTATGATCTTGCATCATATCAGAGAATGCTAATACAACTTATCTCAGATTTGACCTGAATTTCCTCAGATCCAATTAAAGATGCCCTAAAGGCACATCTGAGAGCAAATCAAGTCACTACTGTAGAAAAAAAATCCTGAATGAAAAGCAATTGTTGGGGAGGGAGAGGGGAGGATATGAAAACTCTCCTGTTGATAAAACTTAAGATCTATAAAAAACGAGTAGAGTGGAGTGAGAGAGGTAGGAAGTAAGCCATTATGCAAACGAGAGGTGACTATATGGGTTTGAAGTTTAACAGTTTCAGCTCATCTAAGAACAGTCAAAAACACCTAAAAATGGATTTAGTGAGTGGTAGCACATCCATTCTCACTTCAATCATGATTGTGTTATCAATTAGAGAAACTCCACTTCTACATTTAACATACAAAATAAATGCCAAATGAAAATCTGCCTTATAAAAATTTCTTATTTTATATATATCTTCAACAACAACAAAAAAAAACACACTTGGTTAAATGAGGATAGTTATTGTTTTAGATTACATTAAGTCTTCTACCATATCTACCTCATTTACCAATAAAGTAAAAGGATTCACAGTGAGAGTAGATAGAATCTCTGCAAAATAATATAGGTTTAAATTTATTTATTTCACCTATATTATAGAAACAGTACAGATTATAATAAGCTAAGACAGTTAAAAATATAATGCACATGTCAAAACAGCTATCTATAATATTCAAAAGTATGTATCTTAATACTAATAGTTTTAAGAGGTCAAAAACAATCTGTCCAATTTTATTAATTCATAAATTGCATAATGCATATAACTTACTACGATGCAAACATATACCTGTTTTGTTAATTTGACTTGTTGAGTCCTTAAAAATTTTAATCTATTACAGTTCATTTATTGTGAAAGGAAAAAAATAGATGAAGGAGAATAGAAGGGAAAAGGGAAGAAAATTAACTTATTTTTTATAAAGCATGATTTTCAATAATACATCAATAACTTTTCTAATTTCCTTTAAAGGCAGGAACTTTTATGAAACTCAGTCTATTGGGTTTAGAAACCTTAAATTCACTCTTCTTAGTTAAAGTATAACTAGAACATTAATTGTCCTTCCTTGTCGTACCTCCCAGATACATTCTCCTCAGACACACACCACGAACATACACACATATGAATTAAACATGTGCTTAATGCAAGTATTAGTCTAAATTAAAGTAGTCCAAAGGGACACTGTCTCGAGACAGTAGAAATGGTAGAAAAATAAAAACAGCAAACTAAATAAGTCAAAGAGTGGAATTATTTATTGACTATATGGCCAACACAAGTCTTGTTTCAAATAAGCCAATTGTTTCAGTTCTGGACAGGTGTGGCACCAAAATCTCAGAGAGAGTTTATTTCTCTCACTGATAGTATAGGGGAGAGCAGAAGGCAACAACCCAAGCCTTAAATCCTAGTGTACAAAGGGACAGTTCTAAGATCCTGAACATTTTATGTATCATTGTCATCTTACATATAGCAATTGCATAAAGCATCTAACTGATGTCTCTTCAATGCAACTTCCAAATCCACTGTAAAGGGTTAAATATGATGAAAAGCAAAGTTGCACTTTAAAACTTCACTCTGAGCTTCAGATTGTAGCAATTCAACTAAATTAACATTTGGATCTGTGCTGAACTGGGATGGGAGAGTTAAAGGGTATTTGATTCAAAATTCTCAATAGTTGATACAATCTTCAAACCATGTGGAAAAAGAAAACAAACCTGTCACTAGGATCATGGTGGGGGGGGGTGTGTGTGACTAAAGTAAATCCCCCAAGGTTTGAACTACAATACCTCAAGAACCCCTGAATATAGATCAATTAGGGGAAGGGGCTTAGAGGAGCCAGGGTCAGGTGTTTCCTTTATTTGGGGAACTGCCAATGGCTAATGCATGCATCTGGAATAGCACAACTGTTACTAAAGTTGTGTGTGACCATAAAAGTGAAAGATTTACACTAGAGTAAACCCAAACATGAGATCTATTTTTTTTTTTTTAAGAAGATGCAGATAGAATGAAACACACTGTTGATGGAAGCAGAGGGCGAGGCAGGAGCGGTCCACCTCACCATGTGGGTCACCTCCTGGGCTGGGGACCGAACCCATGCTTCAATGGCTGTGGATAGCCTCACAGTGCCCCAACCCCTTGCACCACCAGGGAGGGCCCAAGATCTATTTTTAACTCAAAAAAAAAAATAATTTAATTTTGTTCAGTACAACATAATCACTATCTTTTACAACTATGTAATTATTTGATAAATATTAAATCATGAGGAAGAGCTCCACAGGATGTTGTTTGTTTAAGATGTCTCAAAGTAATTTTCACAAACTAAGGAAACAACTAAAAAATTCCAAATCTTTGCTACTAAATCTACTCTATTACAGGTGATTCATACCACCTGATTTAGTAATTCATAAGTGTCTGTTATCCAATATATAGTCCTACTTCATTTTACTTTTGCAAAATTGATGAATAACAAAATATTGATGAATACCACTGAAAGATATTTTTACAATATTTCCTCAATGAAATTTTACTCTCAAATGGAATATAATTAAAATTACAAATACCAGAACCAAGAAAAGGAAGAAACATATCATATAGGAAGCCTCAAAGCCCACCTTTCCTCCTGACTGGCATGCTTGGTTCTTTCCACTGCCACAGGATTCAAGACCTCTTTTCAGGTATCAACTTGATCCAGCTGGATTGAGGCCAAAAGCCAGGTAACTGTTGCAAACCACTTCAGTGTGCAGCTTTGAAATCCCAGCTATCTTCTATTTCAAATAAAGAAAATAGTATTGTGGTTTTTCCACAATTAAACTTGTCCACAGTTTAGAGAAAAATAACTTTTAATTTTTTCAAATTTTATAAAATATTTTTTTTAAAGCTGAGAAAATTATTGTAAGCATAAAAACGTTATTAAAACTCCTCCTCAGGCAGCAATTTTGGAATTCAACGACTAACTTAAGTAAGGCACAAACCAAATTTATACAGCTGTCTCATTACTCTATACATGATGGGATTCAAAAGATGAAGTGATTGATGATAAAAGATCCTCAATTCTTTAAAGTTAGGTCCCCTTCCAAAAATAATACTTTCATAAGCCTCTTTGACTGTGGTCTCTAAAAAGATGGGTGAGTTTGAACAGTTTTCCGGGCAGAAGACCGACTTAAAGGCCCCTTTCTATTTGCTGGACCAGAAGTTCCAGATCTCACCCCCTCAAGAAGACAGAATCCAGCTTGTTGTCACTTTCATTTTTTTTTCTTCTGTGCTCTTCAAGCCCCTCAGGTTTGATCCTTAATGTCCCTCTGATTCTGATCCTCCCAAGTATTAGCAGAGAGGATTGAAAAGAAGGAAAGCAATCCTCTGGCATGGAGACATTAAAGTGACAGTGCTACTCAATGGGCACTTGATGCAGGATGAGTTGGCGAAGCCGATTTCTTCTTTATTGGAGTCATTCACATCTCGCTGTCCCTTTGCATCCAAGCAGCTCCTTGCATCCAAGCACGGAAAGACACTGAGACTGCCGGTGAGAAGTCAGACCTTTCCCCAGAGGTGTTTTCTGAGACGCTGTAGTACTAGTAGGCATGTAAGCATAGCTGCACAAACGGTTGGCGATTTCCTAAATGAAAGGGTTCCTCTGCTTGGCTTCCACATCCACTTTCTCTCCAGACTACCCACCTTCCTTTTGCGGAAAAGACAAGAAATCCCTCTGCTACCGCTGGCCACCCCTGCCCACACCCCGTTCTGAGATCCACGAGCACTGAAATGTCCTGCGCCCTCCACGCGATGAAGCGTTTCCTCAGGCAGGAGAAACAGCACTAGAAATTATATAACTCTCGAATTTGGCTTCTCTAAGACATGGAGACTGGAGGGTCGGGGGTGGCAGCTCTGGGTGATACTGCTGGGCACTTAACGTGCACACAAGGGCGCAGGCCTCCTTGCAACGCCCCCCACTCCAAAATCCCCGCTGACATGGGAGTCTTTGGGGGGGGGGGGGGTTGGTATTTGCTCTCCTATTCCTTTCCAAGCAGGACAAAAGGATGTAATATGAGGGGACTAAAGATTGGGGAGAGGAGTCGACAGTTGCTAGGGGAGAAGGCCACTCGGGTTTGCTCTGGCGGGCGGCTGGGGGCTTGGGGGTGGAGTACCGAGAAGTCCAAGCCTTAACACACAGGCCTAGCCCGAGGGGCGAGCTCCTTCAGGAGGGAGAGGGGTGGGGAGCTTGACCCCAGCAAACGGAGCTGCCCTGAGGCGAGGACGGCGCGCGACATCCCAGCGCTCGGACCGCCTCTCGCTGCCCTCGGGCTGAGAGAGGCTGGCAAATAGCAGAGAACGCTGCCTGGCCGCCGACGCAGGCCCACGGCGTTTGGACTTCTGGAGGCCGGCTGGCGGCCGCGGCTCCCGCTCGCCGTGCGCAACCACAGTCAGATTGGAGGGCGCGGCTTTTGACTGGGTGGGGTCGGCCAGGCAGCGGACAGGAGGCGCAAACCCGCACCCACACCCCGCCCTGGGCTTTCTGGGTCCCCGCCCACCCTCTAGTCACGTGAGCTTCCAAGATGGCGACCCTGGGGCGTGAGGCTGGGGCTGACCTGGGGGCTGCAGGTGTGGTGCCGGTGGGAGCCGGGGATGCGCCCAAGGTAGGCGGGAACCCGGGCGGTGTGGGTCGTGGCTTCTGTAGCCTTTCAGTGCTTCTGACTCTTTGGATCGGTGCACTTAACAGGACTTGAAAAGCTAATGAGAACTTCCAAGTCCACGCGCAACGCAAAGTATTAAGTCCTCAGTTCCTATGAAAAGGGGCGAAAGGTTTTGATTCCGTGAAACTGGTTTCCTTTGCCCCCGGGCCTTTGCACAAGCTAGTCTTTCAACTTGGCATACTCTGCTCCTAACCGCCTTCTTTCACCCCNAAACTGGTTTCCTTTGCCCCCGGGCCTTTGCACAAGCTAGTCTTTCAACTTGGCATACTCTGCTCCTAACCGCCTTCTTTCCCCCCCCCCCCACCCCCTGCGAAAATTTCCTCTTTCGGGTATTTGCTTAGTGTCTTTTTCTCCGGGAAACCTTCCTACACTTCAGCTGGCAAGGTTAACTTTGATACTTCTAAATATTATTATTTGATGACATTCATTCTGAGTTTAAATTCCTTGCCTTTTTTTTCTCCCCGAATTCCGGCTGGATTGTGAGTTCCAGTGAATACCACTAATCTTAATTATCCCGAGGGTCTGGCAAATACCAGGTGCGTGAATGATAAAATTCTGAGAGCCTGGTGAAATAATGCCCATAAAAGCGCTACAAAATTATAAAATCTTTACGAAATATAAGCGCATATGCTCTTTACTCTTACTGGTAGAATTGGGGTGACTAGTTGAGCAGCCTGACTTTTTTATAAATTTTGTTTAGAATAAAAGCTTTACATTTCAATACTTCTTAAAGGTCTGTCTGGGAGTTAAGAATCTGATTATCTGATTTAATAACAGCTCCTTCCAAGGATTCCGTATTTGTTGTTCTGTTTCTGTATTTTAGGAACTCAAATCTGGGTGTCTATGTTCCCTATGTACTGAGAATATAGACAAGGTGGGAGTTTGGTACAGACATTACCTGGATGTTTTCTTTCGGGAGAATTAGGTACTTTAATGAATTGGATGACAGCAAAATAAAAATCTATCCAAGGTTTCAGGTAATTGTCAGGTCACCGATACCTGCCTTCATAGTACATTAGGTGATTTGGATATGCACTCTCTCTTTGTATTAATTTTCTCCTCCATTTTCCATTTGGATATCAGAGAGAAGCAAAATATTAAATCTGATCCCTTGGAAAATGTAGTCTGTGAAGTCTTTTTTTTTCCCCCCCTTGTTCTCTCTAGATATTTTAAATAAAAACTGGCTTGAGTGCAGTGATGCAAGGAAAGATACTGGTCCATTATTATACTCATACAAAGATTGATATGAATTCCATGAAAAGGTTCAAAGGCATCTATACCTTCACGATGTTGATAACATAGGCTATGGAATGAATTGAATTTGCACTAATTAGGATTAGAATTGCTACATATCACTTATTCAGCAAAGTAATATGATATTCAGCACATACACAGTGACTACCAATATCAGAATCTCTTAGTGCTGTTAAAATGCAAATTTCTATGCTTCCTCTACTCCTGTTGAATCCAGTTATCTCACAAGAGCGCTCAAGAGACCATTTCACATAAACTCCTCCATGTAATTCTTGTGTACGCTAAAGGTAAGAATTACTAAGTTGGTATCTTCTGTGTTTATTATGCTTGATTCATTCTAACACTTGTTCAGGACTCCTGAAATTTGAAATTTAGGCTATGCCCTTAACTACAAAAACTGATTAATTGGAGATTGGTGTAAATGTCTAAAGGGCCTCCCTTTTTTAAAATATATTCATTGGTTTATCTGGAATATTGGGATAGCAAAACACTTAGTAAATATTCTTAAGACTTTTCATAGAGATCGAAGAGTCTTGCTAATAGCAAAACAATCAGAAAGAATCCTTTATGAGACTTTTATTTTTACCACTTCTGTGTCTTAAGATGAAGCTGACCAAGTTTTTATGGTCTGTTGATATTGGCAACTATCTATTTATACCTCACACTTAGGACATAGGAACCTTCAAATCCTGTGCCATGGGACCAGGCTACCACATAGCACTTTCCAGCACAGGCCCTGCTTCCTTTCCAGGTGCTGCTTGTTAAATATATAACTTATATTATCTAAGATAGCCATGCTCTGGTGCCTCTTCCTGTCTGGAACAGTGTCCCTCTTGTTCTCTCTGACTGTTCTCCGAGGCATCCCTATTCTCTCTTACCTCTTCAGAAAACTCAATATTATCTCCAAAAAGAGCTCAGACTTTCATGAGAGACAGGATAGAGACAGTTGTCAACAAGTAGGTATTGTTTCCACCTGCCATCTATTTCCTTTTCTCTGAAAATACTAGAATGAAATAAACTACAAAGGACCTTGAGGGAAAACAAAATTTCAATTAAGCTGTCTCTCTACACTAGGTCTTGAGTCATCGCTACCTTTCTGAGCCTCATTTTTCTCATCTGTAGAGATGATCATCCTATCAACTTCTCAAAGTTGTTATATCAATTGAAAAACAGATAAGAGCTTTCTACATATTGATTGATTGAGTGTCGATGTAAAGTATGTGGAGGTATTACTGAATGTTTTTTAAACTGAATCTGTGGAATTTGTACAATGTAATGTTAACATTATTAGCTACTATGGGCTGTAATTTCTGTTTTCTAGGACCTCAAGTTGACAGCATACACACATGGTCAACCCAATCCATCTCTAGTAGATGCAAAACTCAGAAGATCAGTGATCAGCGAAATCATAGAAAAAAAAATTGAATATCTTACAAAAGAAAAGTAAGAGACATACCTTGATTGAAAATTATTAGCTTTATTTCTAGATTTTCCATTATTTATGAGAACCTAAGATCCTGGAGTTGGTTATGAAAAACATTTAGGAAAAAGCTGGAAGGAAACATGAACAGATGAAAATAGTGGTTTGTTAGAATATTGAGACTGAATCATTTCCTTTTCAAAAAATATCCAAAACTGTTAATCAAACATTATTTCTGCAATAAATATATTTTTTAATTAAGCATAATTTGGAGAACACTAGTTCAGGCTACTTATATTTAATTGATGGTCAGTTGTAATTAAATTTAGTTTAGAACTGATTTCCTCAGCTAGTTTTGTTGCTAGTTCAGCAAAAAAGGAATGCAAATTCTCTGATGTACACATCATCTTTAAACTATTTTGACTTTTAAAAGGCTTAAGAATAAAATTGATGGTTTTGATCTTTGACCTTAGACATTTCTATATTTAATGCTGAGTAAATATGTAATAACCAATGATTACATAGGAAAGGTATATCTATTATGAGAATATTTTGTTGAACTTAGTTTTTCTCTCATTCCCTTTAGGACTTTAAATGTAAAAGGAACAGTGTTCTTTGGAACAACAGCTGGTTTCTCTGGAATGTTTGCAAACTTCATTTTCAGAAATTGTTTTAAGGTTCAACATGATACTCTGAAGACATATACATCATTAACTACAATGCCATTTTTGTCTACTCTAGTAGCTTACAAGCTTCTTGTAACTGATGCTTTGAATTCAGGTAAATTTTCATTGCCTATCTATATTTAAAAAATGTGTGTCTAAATAAATTTACTCATTAATATATACAGTTGCTACTGCTGATAAAGTCCTTTACATTTGTATATTGCTTTACCATTTACAAAGTGCCTTTATATAGATAGTCCTATTTTGTCCCCTTAAATTCCTTCTAATTAGTCACAGCAAGTAGTATCATCTATCAATAACCAAAGCTGAGACATATTTAAGTAGGCTAAGAAGCAACATGTCATTGGGAGAAAGACTTTTGCATAAGTACTCACATGATTTCACTTCCTGTCTCTTACCATTTAAGTTTTGTGACACTGCACAAATCAGTTAGCTTCTAAGATTCAGTTGTCTTATCTATCAATTAGAACTAATAGTACTTATGTCATATGATGATTTTGAGAATTAAAAGAAGCTATGCACCAAGTGCCTTGCAGTATCTGGCATGTTATAGACTTCTAATGTTATTTCCTGCCTCTTCCCCTTACCTTAAGTTTCACAACTAGTAATTGATAGAACTTCTATCCCCCAATTATCAGATACATAATAAATCTTTCCCAAGATTCCCTCAGGATAGGTTAAGTTTCTAGAAATATTCTATTTTACCTTCAAAGCATTGTGTACACTTGAAATTAATTATTAAATATATGTAGTTCTTTTCTGGAAGACTGGCCAAAAGATCAGAGATTGGGCCCCCTTCTGTAACACTATACCCCTAGGACCTGGCACATACCGAGTACAGAATAATAAAAATAATATTAACAAAGAATCCATATGCTTGGGTTCATAGTTTAATATTCTTCATTAGTAAATTGCTTTGCAGCAACCAGATATGTAAGATATAATTCTCACTATGTAAAGTATAATAAAAACATTTTCAACATATTCTTTCTATTGTTTCACTGTGCTTCTAGACAGTACATATAGTTATTGTATGAGGACACATAACTGTCTCAATAGTTCTTATCCTGATTTTTAAATGGAAACCAGGTTTACTTTTGTTTTGCAGGTAATATAAGCCAGGAAAATTGTGTTCTGAGAAGTACACTGGTTGGCATAGTATGTGGTGTTTTATATCCCAGTGCTTTGGCTTTTTCTAAAAATGGACATCTGGCAGTCAAGTAAGTCCATCTGTTTGTTCCTTTTCTTCCTTTTTGTTCTTTGAGGTTAATAAACTTCTTATTCTTAAGTTACTGCTAACAAATTTTAATCAAACTATAGTAATCTGGTATTTCAAGCAGCTAATTTTTAATCTTTTTTGCTATTTACATGAAAGACCTATAGTGGAAATTATTACTTGAAAATAAATCAATGAATATTTGTAGAATATACATCCAGGAGAAGTGATTAACTCTTTTTTCCTTTTTAGGTATCATACTGTTCCACTGCCACCAAAAGGAAGAGTTTTACTTCACTGGCTATTGCTTTGTCAAACAGAGATAAAGGCTATGGCAATCCCACTAGTCTTTCAGACAGTCTTTGCAGTACTAACTGGACTGAGTCATTATGCAGTATATGAAAGTACACTTGAGAAAACTGTACATGAAGATTAATCAAAGAATAGTAAGTCCGCTGAATGGATTTTTTATGATGAGGACTCCAGTACTGCTGAAAGAGTTGAAAAGTAATTCTGGGCAATTCATTTCTGTTCCTTTTCTCTAGTATATAAAAGGTACTCAATAATATTTAGTATTTCAGTCAATAAATGTAAGTTTTGTCTTTCTTCATTGGGGATATCTGCACATATATATTTATTCATCAAACATTTGTTGATTAGCTCCATCTGAGGCAATATTTTATATATAATAATAAGTGCTCTTTACCCAGAAGGAAAGCACAATTAGGAGAGGAATAAAAAAATGTGAACACATAACAAGATATGGATCGAGAGGTATCATATAACTAAATGGGCATGTTAAGGATGTTGGTGACAAATACTTGGGCAGCAGGGAAAGCCATGAGGAAAAAAAAGTGACATTCTCACTAACTTTTGAAGGAGAAATTGAACGTTCATGAGAAAACAAAATATGAAAATAACACAGTCCATTCCTTTATTCTAAACTCTGATTCATTATACCTACTAAATTCTTACCATTAACATTGTCTTTACTGTGCTGTTTAAAGCATTTATTGAATACCTATTTGCTATGCATTTATATAGGCACCAATACAAATATTAGTCCCTACTCTCAACGGTAAAATCTAAAGATAGAGATGACAGCATTTTTTTTTTCAGAGTGCTCTAGAGCATTTTTGAGCTACACAAATATTCTTAAGTCAGGAAATAAGCATTGTCGGATGAAAAAGATACCAGATGGAACCACCCAGTTCATTCTCTTTACCTCAACCATACTAACTTGAACCAAATAAAGATGATCACTTGAGATCCCAAGTAACCCAAGAAACAGAAAGCAGAAAGGTGTTTTACAGTATCATGAATAAAAAGTTAAAATGTATACATTCTAGTTAGCCATCCAGCTGTTTATTTTCAGTACAATTCATGATACTTGAAACTGAGGAAAAACAGGTGGCAGGTGATGGGGTTGGAAAGACAGGGGGAGGATCAAGTCAAATATAGAACCAGACCATATTATAACTCTTAAGAAATTATGATATAACAAGTATGCAAATTCCTTCTCATTTTGATATATTCAGGTAATCCAAAATACAGAAAGCAACACGTGAAAATCTCCCTGTACTTCCACTCTATACTATTTCTACTCCATTTCCATTCTCCAGAGGTAACCATCATCAAGTTAGCATACCTGTGCACCATCACCATAGTCCCTTGTGCTCTTTCTGTCCTGGCCTTGATCCCAATCCCTCCCTCTTCCCTGCAGATGATTCTGATTTGTAGTTGTCTGTTTAGTTTTGTTTTGTTTTGTGGTTTTGCTGTGGTTTTGTTACTTTTTTTGCCCCTAACCCCGTGTATTTTTCTTTTTCCTTCTGACTTATTTCACTGAATGTAATCCTTTTAAGTTCCATCCTTGTTTCTGTGAATGACTCTGCATGGGTAAATTGGTGGTGGAAACTCCATGGAGACTACACTTAGAAAAGAAAATGAAAAAATATACACAACATAAACAATAAAACTGTAAAAAAAATTGTAAAAAAATTAAAGTAAAAGCAAAACAACGCGCCAAAAAAAAAGTTAACATACCTCTTTCCTTACCATAGTCTCTTGTAACTTAAGTTTTCTTTAAAATACATATATAGGGCCTCCATGGAAGCACAGTGGGGTTGAGCACTGCACTACAAAGCATCCTCTGCACAGCCACTTGAGTTTGATCTGATCCCCGGCCAGGGAGGGGACTCACATGGCACAGCAGACCTCTCCTACCTCTCCTGCTGCTCCCCTCAGCAGTGTACTTCAGTCAGTCTACCTGTTCTGCTCCCCAATCTGTCTCTGGTGAATCCTCACACCTCCTGCAACTCTGGTCTGTACCCCAGCTCTTGTATACATAAATAAATTTTTAAAAAAGAAAAAATATAAATATGTAATGCCATCTGTAAAGAATATAAATAATTGTAAAATTATATGTTGTAAGAAATAAATTGTAAAAATTAAAGTAATTTTTATAAAAGATAAAAGCAAAACAGAGAACATACAAAAAGTTAGCATACCACTTTCCTTACCATATTCTTTTGTAACTTAAGTTTTCTTTAAAAATATAAATATATATATATAATTCCATCTTTCCAACACCTTGTTTTGTGTGTATTCTAAATCAGTGCTTTCTAATGTAGCATGTGGCTGTAAAAAATATATTATTGATCTATTGGTTACATGCTGAAATGTGATTCTTTGGGATATACTGAACTAAATAAAAAATTTTTTTTAACCTGTCTTCAGGGGTGCACATAAATACACTAAACTTTAACCTGCTCTTTAAATATAGTTACTAGGCAATATTAAATTACTCATGTTTTCATTATACTATATGCTCTCAATCTTGTGAATAAATTTAAATTTCCACATCATCAATTTAAAAATTCTATTTTCCAATCCTGTCCTTCCAGTTCATTCTTGTGCCACAATTCCAGCATTACTTCAGCATATTGGTCTCTTGTTTTCTTTGGTGAATTTTCTATTCATGTCTGGCTCATTTGATTTGTAGAAACTAAGTTCTAGGTGTTATATTTCTTCATATCCTAAGACAATCATCTAGAAAACACAGCAAGCCTGAGTTTTATGTTCACCCCTCATTACCCCCTGGTCAACTGAGAATTGAAAAGATTTGTCCCTTACTCCTAACTCAGTCTGCCCTTAGAATAGAAAAAGTTAAGAAGGCTATCATGTTTTTATTTGCCTATTGAAAGCATCATTTGCCAAAGTGACTAATAAGTTCTGAAGGGGGAAATTAAAGAAATTTTAATGTGAGCTGGAGTCCAAATATTAGGTAAGTCACAGTGAAAAAAGGCAAGGAAGTAAAAGTAAGATAATTTAGAAGTATAAATTACAGTCCAGAGCTCCACTCTTAAGGTTCAAATTCTAGCTTCACTTAACCATTGGATGACTGGACAATCTATTTCACCTCTCATTGTGATACATACAAATAATTTAGAATTATAGAAAGCAACACTTCAGTGTCTCCCTTCACTCTCCTAAATTTCCTTATCTGTAAAATAAGGAGTAAAGATTGCACTTCCCTCATTGTATCCTCAGGATTAAATTACCTATAAATCAAAACAGTGGCAATTCATAAAAATGAGTTGTATATGTGTTGCTCTATATGTGTCTCTATATATACAAAAATACATACTAGCTACAAAATCTATACCTTACTCTCATTGTTGCTGTTATTGTTGTTACTGCATACCAACTCTCACAATTGTTTTTCTAACCTGTGGTTACTATAGTCTAGTCTTATATACATAATTATCTAGTTACCACTAGCCCACTGTTTAGCAGTATTCTAGTAGTGATTAAAAAGAAGCACAGCAAAGGAAATTGACAAGGTATCTTTTATTCAATAAATATATATTCATTTTGTAAGTTAATATTAATTCAAGACAATTACATGAAAGATACTCTATACCACCATTGGACAAAAAACCTTTCTGAGTGTATTTCCTCTCAAAAATTACTGATCATTGATTTGCAGTAAGTTTGTAAATATTAAAGTACAAACACAAAATGGAGATATTGCTGGTTCAATTCCAGGATACCACAATAAGGAAAATGTTAGAATAAAGTGAATCCATGAATTTTTTTATTTCTCAATGTATATAAAAGTTATGTTAACACTATATATACTACAGTCTACTAAGTGTGCAATAGTATTATGTCAAAAATGCACACATTAATAAAAATAATCATCTGAGCCTTCAGCAGCAAGTTGTAATCTTTTTGATTACATCTTGATACTGATGACAGCTAACCATGTAAGGGCTCACCAACAAGGTTATTGTCATACCTCACAGTAGAAACTCTTCAGACTAGGAGAGAGTGGAAAGACATGGTTACAATTCTAACCAGTCAAGAATACTCTATGCTGAAAAAAATATAATTCAAGTATGATGGGGAAACAGTAGTTTTACCTGATAAACAAAGTAAATAGAATTTACCACCACCAGATCCACACTATAGAAAATGTTGAATGGAGTTCTACACGACAAGAACACAAAATATTAAGTAAGGTATTTATCATAAAATAAAAACATCAGCAATAAGGAAGTGAAACAAAACAGTAAAGAAGAGAAAAATGGTCAGCATTTGTTTAGACAAATGAAAGGTTGATTCCAACAGGAAATGACTACTTGAGATAAAGTTTAATACAACCCTCATGGTAACCACAAAAGATAAAATGTCAGTAAATTGATCTCATGTCATAATCATGATTGAGTTTCATGTGAATGAGCTAAACTCACCAATCCAGTAACAGAGTAGCATATTGCACTTGATCTTAGCCAAAAGGTCAAGAAATGATCAGAGTCACATATTGGATAAGAAAGCATGGCATTATGTATACAGGAGTCTCACATGAGCTCCAAAGACAAATATAGACCTAAAGTAAAATACTCTAGAAATATATTACTATCAAATAACACAAAGAAAAAAGCAGGAACTTATATTCTCATATGTGACAAATTAGACTTGTAGTCAAAATAGATAATTAGTGACAAAGGCAGGTACTTAATAATGATCAAGGAAATAATTCATCAAGATGATATTTCTACCCTTAATATTTATGCACTCAACATAGGTGCACCTAAATACATAAAACAACTATTAGCAAACCTAAAGTAAGATATTGACAGCAACACCATAGTAGTGGGAACTCTCAATGCACAAATTGCATCAATAGATCCAGATATAAAGAAAACTAGTAAATAATGGATCAGTAATCAATCAGAATGACTTAATAAACATACACAGAACTTTCTATCCCAAAAGAAATGAATATATATTCTTATCAAGTGAACATGGAATATTCTGAAGGATAGATTACATTCTGGGACACAAAATAACACCTAATAAATTTATGAAAGATTGAAATTATACCAAGTATCTTTTCTAATCACAATGGTATAAAGCTAGAAATCAACCACAAAATAAAACTAAGGGGAAAAAAAACACCCTGAACATGTGGGTACTAAACAAAATGCTTTTGAGAAATGCTTGGAGTCAATGAAGAAACAAAAAAAAACTAATTCTCTGGAGATGAATGAAAATGAAGAGAGGACTTACTAGATCCTCTGCGATATAGCAAAACTGGTATTAACAGAGAATTCCATAGCAAAACAGACCATAGAAAAGTTTCAAATAAACAATCTTATTTCACTTCTAAAGGAACTAGCAAAAGCATAAATGATATCAAAACTCAGAAGTAGGAAGTAAACAATGAAAATTAGAACAATGAAATACAAACTGAAAAGCGGGCCTACAAGATTAATGAAACCAAAAGCTTGTTCTCTGAAAGGACAAACAAAACTGAAAAACTCTTAGCTAGGCTCACTAAGTAAGAGAAACCCTAATACAAAAAGTCAGGAAGTAAAGTAACAAAAGATACCACAGAAACACAAAGGACATAAAATACTACTGTGAATATATATGTTCAAACAAACTGGATAATCAGCAAGAAATTGGCAAACTTTTAGAAACACAATCTTCCAAGACTGATATTTGAGAAAATAGACTGAACAGATTCAAAGCAAGCACAGGAAGTGAAATAATAATCAAGTCTCACTAAGAACAAAAGCCCAGAGCCACTTGGCTTCACTGGTGAACTCTCCCAACTTTTAAAGATCTAATACCTATTCTTCTTAAACACTTCAAAAGCATTGAGGAGTGAGGAAAGCTCTCAAGCACATTCTACAAGGGAAACATTACCCTAATCCTGAAATTAGGCGAAAGAAGTAAAACAAAAAAAAAAACCAATATCTATGAAATATGGATGCAAAAATCCTCAACAAAATCTTAAAAACTGAATCCAGCAACACATTCAAAGAATGATTCATTATGACACAGTGGGATTCATTTCAAGGATGCAAGGAAGGTTCAATATTTGGAAGTCAATCAATGTTATTCATCCCATCAACAAAAAAGAAATAGCAATTATGTGACTGTATAAATAATTAATAAAAAAAGTTAGAGGTCACAAAATCAATATAAAAAAATATGTTTAATTTCTATATGTAAACAGTGAATTAGAATAAAGAAAATTTCCATTTATGATCCTATTAAAAAGGATGAAATACCTAGGATCAAATTTAATAAAGGACAGAAACACTGAAAACTATAAGATGCTGGCAAAAGAAATTTTTTTAAAAGATACAAAGAAATAAAAAGATATCCTGCATTCATGCATTGGAAGAATGAATATTGTTAAAATGATGTTAGTAAAGCAATTAACAGATTCAGTGCAATACCTGTCAAAATTCCAATGACATTTTTCCAAGGAAATGGAACAAACAATTCTTAAAATTGTATGAAACCACAAATAACCCCAAATAGTTAAAGCAACCTTGAGAGAAAAGAAATGAGGAAGAAATGAAGAAAAGTGAACTTATCATCCTCCCTGAGTTCACTGTGCTACAAAGCAGATTGATATGGGGGGGGGGGGCAAAAAATAGAAACATAGATCACTCAAATAGAATAGAAAGCCCAGGAACAAACCCATATGAATGTGGATGATTAAATTATGACAAGGGAGTCAAGACCATACAATGAAGAATAGAAATTCTCTTCAGCAAATGATGCTGGGAAACTAGGGCCACCATATAAAAAAAAAAAAAGAAGAACACGAACAAGAAGAGAGGGAGGGAGAAAGGGATAGACTAGATTATTATTTTAACTTATACATAAAAAATCAGTTTAAAGTGGATTACAATTTTAATATAAGACCTGAAACCATAATACACAAAGAAGAAAACAAAGGCAATACATTCCTAAACATCAACCTCAGAGTCCTGTAACTTCAATGACAAGGAAAATAAAAGCCAAAAATAAACAAATGAGACTATAGCAAACTAAAACAACATTTCTATGGTAAAAAATCATACACACACAGACACACATGGCAGCCTATGGGCTGGAAGAAGATATTTATATATTACACATCTCACAAAATTAATTTTCAAAATATATGAAGAGCTCAACAACAATAACAAGACCAAATTTAAAAAGACCTAAATAGATAGTTCACCAAAAATGACACACAGACAGCCCACAGACACATGAAAAATAAAATGCTCAACATCACTTACTATAAAGGAACTGCAAATCTAAACCACAATAAGCATAAATTATGAAACTAGAAATTACTACACTCACAAAAAAAAAGGAAGCAGAAAAAACTCTAATATTTGGACACTGAACAATGACTATTGGTTAATGAGGAAATCAAAGAAGAAATCTAAAAATACCTCAAGAAATATGGCAGTAAGGACACAACCTTCCAGAACTTATGGGACTAAGCAAAAGCAGTAGTAAGAGGGACATATATAGCAATACAGGACCACATCACAAAACCAAACCTGAAAGAGCTCAAATAAATATTCTTATTTCTCACCTTAATGAACAGGAAAAAGAAGAACAAACAAAAGTGAAATCCAGTAGAAGGAAAAAAATACTAAAATTTAGAGCAGGAATAAATGAAATATAAGCCAAAAAGACAGTCGATAAGCTTAACAAAACTGAAAGCTAATAAATGATTCAACATGCAATAAAAGGATTATACACTATGACCAAGTAGAGTTTATATCAGGAACATAAAGACTGTTAAACATCTGCAAATCACTACTTCAATAAAATGAAAGATAAAAACCATATGGTCATATCAGTATATGTCAAGAAAGCATTTGATAAGATTCAACATCTGTCCATGATGAAAACCCTCAAAAAAATCAGAATTAATGAATCATATCTCAACATAATAAAAGCCATATATGACAAACACACAGCTATCATAATTCTTAATGGAAAAAAACCTGAAAGCTTTTCCACTAAGAACTGGTATAAACAAGGATGTCCACACTCAGTCCTACTAGTGAACATTGCATTGGAAGTCCTAGTTAAAAATGACTAGGCAAGAATGGTGATATCACACTCCTAGACTCCAAAATATATTACAAAGATATAATAATCAAAACAGTATGGTACTGGGCCAAAAAAAGACAGGCAAATGCAACTGAATTTAGTGTCCAGAAATAAACCCATACATATATGGAGATTTAATCTATGACAAAGAAGTCAAGGATACACACTGGTGCCAGGACAGTCTTTGCAATAAATGATGTTGTAAAATTGGACAGCTGTGTGCAAAATAATGAAACTAGACCATGCTTCACACCATAAAAGAAAAAGAAAAAAAAAAACAGACAAAAATCAATTCACAATGGGCAAAAGAATTGGATATAAGACCTGAAATCATAAAATACATACAACATATGCAAAACACTCCACAACATTGGCTTCAGAAATGTCTTATGCCTTCATCTTCAACAATGAGGAAAACAAAAGAGAGCATATAAATAAAGCAACTATATCAAATTAAATAATTTCTGCACAGGAAAAGAAACCATCTCTAAAACAAAATGATACCCTACTAAATGACAGAAAATATTTGTATAACATACATCCAACTAGGGGCTAATATCCAAGATTTTTATAAAACGTATACAACTCAACAGAAAGAAGACAAATAACCCAATCACAAAATGGCAAAACAAATGAGCGCTTCTCCAGAGAAGACATACAGATGGCCAACAGGCCCATGGAAAAAGCCTCACCAGCACTTATCATCAGGGAAATGCAAATCAAAACCAAAATGAGATACCATCTCTCACCTGCCAAAATGGTCCATATCAAAAAGACCAGAAACAAGTGTTAACAAGAATGTGAAGAAAAAAGGGAGCTTCCTTTACTGTTGGTAGGAATGTAAACTAGTTCAGTCCCTTTAGAAAACAGTATGAAAGTTTCTCAAAAGATTAAAAATGGGTCTGCATTAAATCCAGCAATTCCACTTCTAGGTACATGCACAAATACAAAAACACTGAATCAAAGGAACAAAATAAATAGCCCAGAAATAAATACTTGCATATAACTGCCCAATGACTTTTAACAAGGGTACCAGTACTACACAATAGGAAAATCTTGCTAATGAATTGTTAGGAAGACTAGATGTTCACATGCAGAAGGATGAAGTTGAACTTCTTGGTACCTGGATCTTTAAGTTCAAGTTTAAGATCCAAAACTTAATTCAAAATGCATAGAACTATTTATAAGACCAAAACCTACAAAACTTCTTGAAGATAACATACAAGAAAAACTTAGAACATTGGGCTTGACAATGGTTTTTGGTCATGATAACAAAACACAGGCAACAAAATAGACAAATGGACTACATCAAATTTAAAATCTTCTGCATGTCAAAAGAAACAATAGAATAGAAAGACAACTTGTCAGGTGGGAGAAAACATTTACTAAGGGTTTAGTATTCAAAATATATAAAGATCTTTTCAACTTAACAACAGAAACAAAAAAAATCCAATTTAAAAATGAACAAAGGTTAATAGACATTTTTCTAAAGAATATTTACAAATATACAATAAGCACTTAAAAATATGTTCAGCATCACTAAGCATTAGGGATGTGCAAATTAAAACCACTATGAGATATCACTGCATTCCCTTCTCATTACTTCCTAAAAAGAAATAGTATAACAACTATTGATATAATATTAGGTGTTATAAGTAATCTAGAGATGATGTGTGAGGATTGCATAGGTTATATGCAACTACAATGCCACTTTATATAGGAACTGGAGTATCTGAAAATTTTGGTATGCATGGGAGTCCTGATTCCAACCACCCATGGATTTTATTTTATTTTTTTAAATATTGTTTTTATTTATGCATACAAGAACTGTGGTACAGGCCAGAGGTGAGAGGGGTGAGAGGATTCACCAGAGACAGAGTGGGAAACAGAGCAGGCAAATCGACCAAAACACACTGCTGTGGGGAGCAGTGGGCGAGGCAGGGGAGGTCTGCTGCACTACGTGTGTCACCTCCCTGGCTGGCAGCAGGGATTGAATTCGTGCTGCAGTGGCTGCATTTTGCTTCATAGTGCATTACTTAACCTGCTGCACCATCAGGGAGGCCCCCACCCATGGATTTTAAGGGGTAACTATATATTTAATTGAATTCAAGTCAGGGTCTTGAAGACATACTTTTTTGTAGCATTATTCACAATAACAAAGTAGTGGAATGCCCATCGACAAATAAGTGAATGAGAAAATTATATCATATAACTATATACACACTGGAATACTATGCAGTCTTTAAAAAAGACTGAAATCCTGTCACTTGCTAAAAAATGGACGAAACTTAAAGACATTATGCTAAATGAATCCATCACAATAGGACAAATAATGTATGGTTGCACACATAAATAGTACCTAAAGTAGTCAAAATCATAGAGTAGAAAGTTGGTAATTCATGGATCTAGACTTTGTGAGTAACAAGATGAAAATTCTAGAGACATATAACTAAAACTGTGCCTAAAAGAGTCCTTAAAAACATGCTCAAAATGTAGACACTTAAAATACAGTGCTGTGGGCCTCCCTGGTGTTAAAGTTGTAGCACTATGATGCTATGAGCAGCCACTGCAGCACAAGTTCAATCCCTGGCCAAGGAGCTGACCACATGGCACAGCACTGTCCTGTTTTGCCCACTGCTCCCTCAGCAGTATATTTCAGTCAGTCCATCTGTTCTATTCCCCAGTCTGTCTCTGGTGAATCCCCTCAGCCCTGCCCCACAAACCTCTGGCCTGTACCCCAGTTCTTGTATGCATAATTAAATAAACCTTAAAACAAACAAACAAAAAAACCCACAGTGCTACAATAGCACCAAGAGGCAGTGCTAAGAATAGGGACATGTTACTGTCATTGCATCCTCGTTCGTGCACACAATTGCAAGACCTCTCAGGCTCAGGGTCCAACAGCAGGTCCAAACAAAAGATTGGGGAAAAGGAAAGAGTTTCTAAGGTCACAAGTGGTCAACTGTTTCAACCCAGTTAGTGTCCACCATGTACGGAAGTCCCAAACAAATGCTGTTCATCCCAAACAAAGTTGAGGTGACACTGCAGCAGCAGTAGTCTGAAGGATGGACTGGATGCAGGAGCAGACAGTGACGGACTCAACAGCACCAGAGGGGTGCCTGACAACCAGAGGTTGTAGACAGCTCTTTGTGAGCTGTTGGCACACACCAGTAGCTCAAAGTTCTTCAAGACACCTAGCTGAGGATGAGCGTGCCCCTTGTGGGTGATGTCAGAGGTATGGCCAGATATAGGTGTAGCAGCCAAGTCTCTGTGAAGGTGTATGGAGCTCTGAAGGTCTGGAGGTCTGGAGGCCTAGGAGTCTAGAAGTTTACAGAAGTCTGCTGAATCACACAAAGGTTGACTTCTGACTGTCTTTGGAGGCTGTTTGCTGAATCCTCCTTCAAAGTTAGTCCAGTGAGTCCTTCTTTTCTCTTCTGAGGCCAGCTGTTTACTCACTGATTCAAACTGCCTTATATTGTTCAGGGTTGCCCCACCTTACAAGCCTGATTGAACTGTTTTCAATCCTAAGCATCTGATTGCACATTTAGCACCAATCAGCTCATTTTCCACTTTCAATCTGAAAAATTAATTCAAGGTTGAGTAATATCTAGAAAGCTCGAATCTGACTGGTTCATTTGATCTCACTCCTGATTAATTCATTTAGGTCAAATCTGATTGGGTCATATAGGATCCTAGAGCAATATGTAAAAGTGAGGAAATCCTGGTGCCAGCCAGCTCAGACTGGCCTACACTCAGGTCAGGATAATCTCTTGGCCCTGTGAGCCATGGCCAGGTAAACCTGGCCAGAGATAGCCTTATTGGGGCAAGCAAGGGAAAACACCCACGGGCAGTGGGCTGAGTCTCAAGCACCCTCAGCCCCAACAAATTAGCCTTGCCCTTGTGCCTCTGGGTACTGTGGGTTCTGGCTACAAAACAATGTGAATATATTTAATGCTAATAAACTACACTTAAAAGGTTAAGGTAGCAAATTTAATGTTATATATTTTTACCACAATTAAAAAAAAAACTAAGTCTAAATAAAGACCTTAAAACTTACAAATGTGAAAGAATTAATCACCAGAAGGCTTTCATTCTATGAAATTTTTTTTTTAAAGATTCATTTATTTATGTATACAAGCACTGGAGTACAGGCCAGAGGTGCAGGGGTAGTGAGAGGATTCACCACAGAGAGCAGGGAGCAGAACAGGCAGATCAACAGAAGTACACTGCTGAGAGGAGCAGCGGGCACAGCAGGAGAGGTCTGTCACGCCATGTGGGGTCCCCTCCTTGGCCAGCAGCAGGGATCGAACTGGTGCTGCAGTGGCTGCGGTTTGCTTCATAGTGCGTTGCTTAACCCACTGCGCCACCAGGGACACCCAAAACAGTATACTTTCATTTCTTCTCATCCTATGAGGTATTTCCATAAGTTGATTTTCTTTGTATGTTATACATTACACAAAAGTTACTGTTTTTTATGTTAATAGTCTTTTTTTTTTTTGTAGGAATATTCCATCTCAAGTGTTCTTCATGCTTTTTATAGATTCATTTTCTACTTGGTATCATTTTTCTTCTACCCCAAGTATTCTCTTTAACATTTCATAGAATGGGGCCTCCCTGGTGGTGCAGTGGGTTAAGCAATGCACTATGAAGCAGTCAGATTACATTTATTTTGTTTTCATTTTTAAAGACTGAGTTATTTATGCATTCAAGAACTGGGGTACAGGCCAGAGGCATAGAGGGTTGAGAAGATTCACCAGAAAAAGAGTGGGGAACAAAACCGGCAGATTGATTGAAATACACTGCTAAGGGGAACAGCAGGAGAGGCAGGAGAGGTCTGCTGCACCATGTGGGTCCCCTCCCTGGCAGGGGATTGAATTCATGCTGCAGTGGCTGTGGGATGCTTCACAGTGCGGTGCTTAACCCCTTGTGCCACCAGGGAGGCCCAAATTACATTTATTTTGAATTAATTAGCTACTTCATGTGTCAGTATACTATTAGAACAAGGTTAGGCAGACCACGAGAAAGTAAAATTCTCTCTTCTCTTTCAGTATTTCTCAAAGCTTTTGTAAGGTCAAAACAATTGCCTTCATTTTTAGGAACAGAAACAAATATTTATTTGCTAGTTCCAAAAATAGCTATACTTGTTGGGGCATTACAGATTCTATTCCCCTCTCCATTCAGTGCACAGCTAAAACTCAACTAAAGCTCCCATACCTGGTACGTAAAGAATAGTTGAAAGGAAGACTGTGAGAAGTAGAAGCTGTGAGACTAAAGAGTACCGCCATTGCTTATGTAAGAGGTAAATGGTGTAAAGGATATATAGGAGGAAAATCAGGGGAAGACTGATTAGTCTTCATTGCAGTGATATAGGACTGGTGTTTCTGGCTTGTGCAGCAAGATAGATAGTGTTGCCATAATCTTGCTGAAAGGAGGACACAGGAGGGGTCCAGATATAAATAGGAATCTGATTTTCAACCTTTGAGTACAAGATGTTTTTGGCTTTTTGATGTGGATATACTAAGTAGTATTACTGCCTCTATGCTTCCTCTTCCTACGCTATGTGAATGTTCTCAAAGTACAACCATGATTATTTCATTCCCATATTCAATAACTGATCTCTCTTTGAAAATAAAACATAGAAAAGAGAGCAAATCCTTTACCTTGCCTTTATGGTATTCTGGTTTATTTTTACCTTTACAACATTTCCCATCATTCAGTAGCAGTTGGTTTAATAGTTTCTACATAATTAAGATACAGATAAATGTTGAGAAGCATTAGTGGAATTTCATTTTTGCAAACTTAGTGAGTAGAACACTAACTATATTTAGGAGTTTGATTTAAAACCTCGAAGTGGAAGATTAAATGTGTGAAGGGAACACTAGAATTTTTTCTTCCTTCACATTTTTATGAAAATAAATCTTTAAAGCTGTACAAATCTAGAAACTGCAATTTTGAGCTCTTTGGCACTATGGAGCCTAAAGGTTAAGCAACCATGAACTTGACAGTGTAAAAAAACTCTCTTATTCAGTCTATGGCTAGTTATTAAATAGTTTCTAGTAGGGTATAATATGACCTGATATTTAAATGTAATTTAATGTATTCACTACTATAAAGTCCTTGTGGAGAACAAATTAAAGGTAGCACAACCTCATTAGAAGTTTGAGAGTAAATGGTGACCAATAATATCATCTTTCATCTCCAGACTTAATTTTCTCTAAACCTTGGAACTGAACATTTTCCTTTTGTAGAAGATGATTTCATTTCTTTCCTAAATATGAAACATTTATTAAGCAAGCCATATTAGCCATTTCCTTAAATATCTTACACTTTTGATAACTGCCTCTTACCTGTAAGGTCCTCTAGCTATTTAAAATTTTACCATTCTTTTGTGCCCAATTCAGCTTCTCTTTAATATTTTTTATCTCAATATGTAACAGGATGGTCCCCTGGAAAATGGGAGATTCCAGGCTCCCTGCCCCCACCCAAGGGAGGATGGAGCTGAGGAGGGGAAGCTGAGGAGATTGAGGAAGGAAGGAAGAAGGCTGAAGAGCCAGAAGACCTGACAGAAGCACATGAAGCAGAGAGATGTGTGAAGAAACTGCACTTGCTTTTTGGGCCTGTACTGGTTGAGAGAGATGTGGATGAAAGGGGCAGTTAACAATGGCAGTGTTCACCTTGACTTTGCTCCTTCTGTCCCAGATGTGCTGGGCTCCTTTGGCCTCTTTCCTATGGGTCCCCAACAGGAGGTGACTCAGATTTGTGGCAGTTTTTTGGCCTCAGAGGCCCACTTTGGGCCAACCCCATTTGGCTGTTTGGCTGGACACTTACCCACAAAAGGATGGAGATAAATTTGGGTGTTTAATTTGGAAAGTTTTATCTAATATTTCCTTTATCTTTTCTCTTTACTGTACACTAAGTGTACTAAAGTTCCTTTCCATTAATGGTCTTGTGCACTAGAGTATTTTTTGTCTGGATGTGGTGGGTGGCAGAACCTATTTAGAGGAAACAGGTTGAGGGGTTTCAGGGGTGCCCCTCCCTGACCTGTAACAAATATATTATATTACCTTTATTATTCCAGAATAGGCTACCTATACAGATCAGTACTAATGTGTTAATTTCAAAATTAGCTTCAAAACATTAAAAATGAATCTGAAATAAAAGCGTAAAAGGGAGTGGATTGTTAGGAAACAAAGTATTCACGTACATGATAGTTAGCAAATTAATTAACTGGCTTTCCTCAACTTTCTCTGCATCTATCTTCAAATTTCCATTTGGGTCTGGTGCTGACTTTCTGCCTCAGAATCTGAGTACCTGTATTTATTTTCTGGCTTATTGACGAGATAAGATTTGACATCGGATAAATTTCTCTCTGCCCAGGAGCTGAGGGGGCTCTTCTTCAGTTTATCATGTATCAAGCTTATCCCTTGTTGAACACCATTTCCCACTTTGATAAAACCCACTAATTTTCAAAACAACCTCGTTCAGCAATTTTATCATATCCTCACATCACAGATTAATAAAATCCAGCATTATTTCCTTTACATTTTATATATGAGGAAAGAGGATGCAAGGATAAGAACAGAACTAGAGGTCTTCAGAGTCTTGATCCAAGACTTTGGTTCTCAAATTGTCCTGACTGATAGAGCCAATATATACCCTCGCTCTTTAAAGCTTTTCTTTTGCCATATTCAATCAATCCTGTTACAATGAGTACTCATTAAAGCAGGAGGGATCCTCAGAATAAAAAAAGATCCTGCTTTAGAAGTGGATGGATTATAGTGAGACAATCGATTCGTGACACAGTGTAAGATCCAAGAGACAACAGAAAATAGATGGAGCAGTAAACTCATGGTATGCCAACAGCTGGGCAGTTTTCATATACTCTATGTCAACATCTAGAGGTAAATTCTACTGACCCAGAAGTTAGGTGCACAAGGTAGCTTTTCAGTGAAAGGGAAGGTTTAGGGTCACACAACTTTCATCCCGAGGTTTCACAATCTCCACAGTGTCTGTCCCAGGAAGTGGGGGTAGTTGATAATTAGTACTTTTTGCGTTCACCTTAGCTCTGGGAAGGTCCTGCACCGGCGATCTCCCCGCAGGCGGCCTGTCATTAGGCAGCCACAGCCGCGGCTTCTAACACCCGCGCCGAAGGCCC
The DNA here is from genome assembly GCA_019455555.1 of Galemys pyrenaicus. Taxonomy (NCBI): domain Eukaryota; kingdom Metazoa; phylum Chordata; class Mammalia; order Eulipotyphla; family Talpidae; genus Galemys; species Galemys pyrenaicus. The sequence continues at coordinate 2,692,358 of JAGFMF010011725.1, forward strand.
AATCAGCAGCCGCGGAGCCGCGCTCCCCCCGGGCCGAGTCACGTGTCAGCAAACATGGCTGCTCCCGGGCGAGCTGAGCAAAGGTTGTGAGTTTGTGTGTGGCTGAGGAAGATCGGAGGAGGAACCTACTGCTGGACCAGAGTAAGGTACTGGCATTTAGGGGAGAGGGATGCAGTAAATGGCTTGATATGAAAAGTTCAGTGTGGCGACTCGTTGTTCCACGGCAGCGCGGGAATGGGATCCTGGACCGAGTGGGAAGGAGAGGAGTCGGCCCTCCTTGGCGCCCGCAGCCTTTTTTACTTTTCGCCCGGCTAGACCTTACGTTTAAATTAAGCCAATAGAGGGGGAGGAGGAGGAGAATACCTACAACAGAATTTAATCCTGGATTTTTAGCCTGTTTACAGTGACTAGCCAAATTAATTTTTTTATAGGCCCCACTTTTACTCATTGCCTGTTTCGGAGATACCTCAATGAGAAAGCAAATGCATATTAAACCTTTTGAAATGTTTGTAGTATTTAAAGGTGCCTTTGTTTTTGATAGGGAATTAATAATGAGGACACAGTGACCTATTGTGGGCGCGGGGTCAGAACTTTTACCGACTTAAGGGTGACTTAACAGCCGCACTGTGGAAATAAATGGCTAGTTCCCAGCATTCCCAACCACACCATTATTCACAACATACAATGGAAAACCAGTGACAGTACTGAGCTGGTTTTTTGGAGGAAATTTACCTATTTCAGACATACACAGCATACACTTTCTCCACACATTTGTCACTGCGTCTGTCCGCCCCCCACACAAAATCGTTCAAAACTCTTGTAGGGCAGATTGTCATGTTATTGTAACCAAGGTTCCCCCAAAAGTTCGAACCCAGGAAACCTAGACATAAACTTCTAAACCTGTATTGTATTTATTAAATCAAGGGATATGGAATTTCAATGCACTCAACATTTTCCAAATAATCTCTTAGGTAGAGCAAGTACCCAATAAATGTTAGTTACTGTTTAAACTCTTGCAGTAAATTGATACGAAAAGAAACCTAATTTTTTAAAGCCATGTTGCCTTTAGCTATTGAATCTAAACTTTTGCTTTTCTTAACTGCTATCCTGATAATTTGTTTGATGAATTAAATCTTAGGGCTAAGACTCATTCACCATCCCCCTACTCTGGCATTCACCCCAACTAGTGCAGGGATCAACAACTACTGGATCTCTGGGTCTAGACCTATAGCCCCAAAAGCTTGCTTCCATATGGCCAGCCAGCTAAGAATGATGTTTAGGGTTAAAATAAAAAGGTATTCAAAAAAATAAAACAAAACAAACAAAAAGGTATTTGACAAAAACCATACATGGACCTACAAAGCCTAAAATAGCCACTGCCTGGCCCCTTAGAGGTTTGCTGACCTTTGTTCTAAGGTGTAACCAGAACTAAAATGGCTGGGTATATGTAACTGTTAATTACTAGATAACCAAATTCTTTTCCAATGTGATTGTGGCAAAATTGGGCACACTTCACCAGCAGCACCACCCCAACACTTTGCCATTATTGAAATTGTCACTTTTTAGCTAAACTAGGTTACACACTGGCATCTTATCTTGTTTTTGTTTCCTTATTACCAAATTAAGCATACTTTATTAGTAGTTTTGACTTTACTGTTTGTAAAGTGATTGCTCAGACTTTCTGTCAGTTTTTCTCATGTTGCTTGCCTTTGTTATTCTATATTCTGCATACTAATTACTCCTTTGTCAGTTATCTGCAAGTATTTTCTCATACCAGCTCATCTATAAAATACCTTATTCATGAATGCAAGTCAGTTTTGGATACCAGTTTTTATATCATTTATATTTAGTGCTATTTCCAAGTTACCTATTTTTTAGGGTTATGAAGATATTCTGTATTTCGTATCTCTGTGTGTTGTCCCTTTCATGTTCTATTTTTTTATATCACTTGGAAGTTATTTTATTATGGTGTATATGCATTGATTTTTTTAGATTATAAATTCAACTTATAGCTAATTTTTTTAAAAAGATTATTTATGCATACAAGAACTGGGATACAGGGCATAGGTAGAGGGGGTGAGAGGATTCACCAGAGACAGAGTGGAGAACAGAATAGGCAGATCAACTGAAATACACTGCTGAGGGAAGCAGTGGGAGAGATAGAGAGGTGTGCTGTGCCATGTGGGTCACCTCCCTGGCCAGGGATCAAATTCTTGCTGCAGTGGCTGTGGATAGCTTTATAGTGCTAGGACTTAACCCCTTGTACCACCATGAAGGCCTCTATAGCTAATTGTTTTTATTTTTTTTAAGATTTATTTATTTATGCATACAAGCACTGGGGTACAGGCCAGAGGTATGGGGGGGGAGGGGTGAGAGGATTCACCACAGAGAGCAGGGAGCAGAACAGGCAGATCAACAGAAGTACACTGCTGAGAGGAGCAGCGGGCACAGCAGGAGAGGTCTGCCACACCATGTGGGTCCCCTCCCTGGCCAGCAGCAGGGATGGAACTCGTGCTGCAGTGGCTGCAGTTTGCATCATAGTGTGATGCTTAACTCACTGCTCCACCAGGGAAGCCCCCCATAGCTAATTGCTTTTAAATATTTGTGATCTTAAAGTGTATAAACTCTTGTTTTTCTATAGATACACACTATTGAAAAATTACTTTAGTACTCAAGATGGAAAATCATGAACCAGGAGATACTGCCAAAGAAAACTTAATTTTAAATATTATAAGCAGGAAAATTAACCAACTCCCAGAAGCAGACAGGTAAGATCCCTTCTTAAAAATATTTTATTTGCCAAGTAGATTTTTATCAATTTATTATGTCAGATTAACTTGAGTATAATCAAGTATCAGAGGAAACAGTCTTTTGCCTTGATGAGAAAACTAAGGGCCAAAGAGAGTAATAATCATTTTGCTCTAAGTCAATGCAAGTATTCATGTTTGGACATATCTAATTTTATGATGGTTCAAATGTTTTTCCATTTGGCTCAGCATACAGTCAAATGTGAGCATTTATGGATTCATACTAACTAATGGACTCCAAATAACAAAACTTGAAAATAGCTGTTGTCTTCTTTCTCAATTTCTATCACTATGCTTACAGCCTAAGAGTCCCACGTTACACACACAGCTAGATGAGGAATGTTAGCAAAATGGGCACTGTTAAAAGATCTTTAAGGTATCATTAAACAGAAACAGGATATCTAGAAAACATACTTATCTTTGAAGACAACATTGAGTGAATTAGTTTACTTCTATGAAATGTTCACACTTCACTGGCAAGAAGGCCTCTCTGACTAAAATCTGAAACCAGAAAGGATGAAAAGGAGCCAGTCTGAGGAGGGAGGGGGTGCACAGTATCTCAGAGGCAATGGCGTATGCCTAGGGCATAGGGTAGCAAAGTTTTGTCATTTCAAGAGTTACTGAAGTTCAAGGGAATTGGGCATAATACTGGAGAAACAAGTTTAAGCATGGAATGTAGTGATCCAACTGGCATTTCTAAAGAACATTCCAGTTGCTTTTTGGAAATTAGGTTTAAGTTAGGAGAAAAGTAGTACAGTAGGAAAATTGGCATAATAATCCTGGTGAGAGATGTTAAACTAAGACGAAGAAAGGTTGGATTTAAAATATATTTTGAAGGTAAAGTCTTACTGTCTTGGCCAGATTCCACTCTCATTGCTACTTAATCATTTTAACAGAGAACATATAAACCAAGGAGAGTAGTGATAACTTGGTGAAATTTCATAGGTTGTTTATCCCATACCGTACCCTGTGCCCCAAAAAACATACACATGCTGTTTGATGTTCTCGTGAATAACAGAAAAACTTGTCATGCAAAAAGTTTCCAAGCCATGTTTCCAGGCCCGTAAAAGTAGGAAGAGCTAGAAAGACTAGCAAGGAATAGATGGTTACAGTTTTGGAAGGCTGTCATTGATTGAGATTTTCACCATACTAGAAAGGGGAAGCAAGGTGAAGCTTCAAAGTAAACTTTAAGTTTGGAGGTAATAAATTGCTCTCAAATATAGCACCTAAATAGGATGCCAATGGCAGTCTTGTTATCTCTGCCTTGTTCCCTAGTTTTCCTGTCTTGGTTCTCTTTAGGGTTTGAATCCTCATACCTTCTTACATCATCATTAGATATATTTAGTGGTTATTTGGAAAATTCTTAGTATATGAAACTTTAGTATCAAAAATTTCATATAATAATGTATTTCATTGCACTTGTTAAATTTGGTCTTGTATTTCATGTGTTTATTATCTAGTTATTTTGTTGTGTATGTCTTGACAGTCATTGAGTGTATGGTTGTGGCAAAGGAACTGCTAGCTAGTACTAATTTTGTAGTTAATTATGAACTGAAAAATGTGACTTAAAAGCTGTAAGAAATTAAAATCTCACTGGGAGACAGCAAACTTGCTATTCATATTCTGTTGCACTGCTTGTTTTATGTGTCAAATTTTTACTATAACATTCATATGTAATTTAGAAATTGTAATATACAAAAATATTTGGACAAAATCTCTGAGCATTGGTTCCATTTTGATTAAAATGAAACATTTTAATTTCACAGAATTATTAGGAAGATAAAATTAATTTTATAGAAAGCGCTCAAGTTCCTAGTTCCCTCAGCTTACACAAAAATACATCTTCTGTATTCATTTTGATATTTGAAAGGTTCTCTAGATTCTATTCCCTAAATATTATTTTGTGTATCCTGTTTCTAAACTTCTCTTACACAGCCATTACCATGTAGTAGTCTTCTGTTATATCTAAAGCTTACTTATTTTTCATCTTCATAGATTTGTCTTCAACACCAAGTTGCTGAATGAAAAGAATTATTTTGATTGTAAAACCTGAAAAGTTTGAAAGGTTAATACCTTACACAATGTAGGATTCTCAATTTCTAGAAAGTGTTTTTTAGATGGGTTTTAACCTCTATAACCATAGAGGTTTTAGGGATTGTTGTGTGGCTAGTTTGTCCAAATTAATGAGAAATTTAAGTAGTTGATAGATGTGTTATAGATGGCAAGACAGATAGTAAAAGAAAATTTAGTAAGGGCACGCTGAAAAGTTTGGAGTATTTTCATTATTCCAGTATCTGTTGGCATCATTTTTTTTCCCCCAAAGCTAATGAATGTACAGAACATGAATTTTAAACTCAAACACCTTGGTTTTAAAATATACCACATAATTATTTCGGAGTACTAACTTACTCATTTCAATAGATTGTTGTAAAATACCTAGCATAGAATATTCTCAAATGTTAGTATTCTTTCAACCCCACCCTCACCACTTACTCCAATCCTAATGCTTAAGTGTGAAAAGAAACATTTAACAGTAAACTTGGGATAGAATAAACAGAATGCTTTCTATGCAGCAAGGTGCTAGTGAAGCCAAGAATCTATCTCTATCCATTACCATTAAGTTGTTTACCGCTAGTAGGAAACCTGATGTGTAAACCAGTAATTATAAAATACTATTATTTTACTGTGATGGGCTAGTGAGGTTAAGTATTGGGTATTACAGATCCCAGAAAGGCATTCAAATGAAAATCTCTCTACAGAACTTCTCACCAGCTGTATAGTTGGGGGGTACTTTTTATACTACAGCTTTTGCAACATCACAAAATACATTTAATAAGATCTGACTATTGTGTATTCTCAAGTCTTTTACAATAAAAATCTTATAAAACATGATTCTCTAAGATTTTGTTTTATGAAGTTAGAGGGAATAAATTTTTTGTCCTATTGCTTCTAAAATCCTGATAAATTCTATAATGCCAGAATTGTTGGAGAGCTCATACACAACAGAGCCAAAGACAAGGTTACTGGTTTATCTTTTTTTTTTCCTAACCACTCAGGAATCTACTTGAACATGGATCGACATATGTTGGAATTAATGCAGCTCTCTGTGGACTAATAGCAAATAGTTTTTTTCGACGTGTCTTAAATGTGACACAGGCTCGTATAGCTTCTGGCTTACCAATGGCAGTAATCCCATATCTGACAGCGGATTTATCTTACAAAAGTTTTATAAATTTACCTTTGAGTACAGGTAAGTTCTATTTCACTATCATCAGAGTGGACTTTAGTAATTGTTATGCCTTAACATTTACTAATCCTTAAATATTCCTTAATCAAATAGCTACACTGCTATACTGTAGTCTCAGCATCATTTACAAGTAAAATACATATTCAGCACAGTGCTCAGAGAAGAAATATTTTTAAATGCTGACTGCATTAGGTTCCCCCCACCCAATATCTCCTTGGGCCTCCCTGGTAGCGCAAGGGGTTATGTACAGCACTATGAAGCATCTACAGCCAGGGAGGTGACCCACATGGTGCAGCAGACCTCTCCTGCCTCTCCCACTGCTGCCCTCAGTAGTGTACTTCAGTTAATCTGCCTTTTATGTTCCCCACTCTGTCTCTGGTGAATGTGCTCACCCCACCACCTCTTAGCCTATACCCCAGTTCTTGTATACATGAATAAATAAAATTTCCTTAAAGGGAAAAAACTTATCTCTATAGTATTTATCAAACATGGCTTCTTGATTTGTTGACGGCTTATTGTATATCCTGAGTGCTTTGAAAATAGCTAATCATAAAAAAAAAATTCTAATTAATGGTTTTAAAATAGTAATACAGGTTGTAGGAAAGAAGACAGTCCATTTACATCCTCTTAAATGCTACCCCAAAATGAAAGATGTTTAAATTGTATGAGTATTTTGCTTGACCATGTTCAATATAAAAGGAAAATTTGACCCAGAGACCTACTATGCAATAAACAGACTATTTTAAATAAACATTAAATTTGGAAATTAGTAATTTTATAAAATGACATCAAATTATATAAGAATACAAGATGATGTAGAAATTGTTTCTTAAAGTTATATACTAGCTCTAGTTTGCTAGTACACGTAAAAAGCTAGCGGTACATACCTAGATTATATTCAGATTTAGAACAAATTAAGAGAACTTTTCCTAAGATAGTTTTGTTATTTATGACTAAGGCTATTTATATATAAGATTATACCTTTTAATATGAGTTGCAGAATTGCATTTGCCATTATTTCTGCCTGAAAATGATACATTTTCAGGGAATCTTGCATTTTTTAAATTATGTTTGCTTGACTGTCATGACCTTCATTTCCAGAATTTATTTCTTAGGTGACTTGAATTGTGAAACTTGTACCGTAACACGAGGAGGATTGGTTGGTCTTGTCTTGGGTGGTCTTTACCCAGTTTTCTTGGCTATACCTGTGAATGGAGGCCTAGCAGCCAGGTAGGATTGTCTTCTCATAGTCATTGAAAATTTTTATAAATGTCTGCATAGAAAATGTACAACTTTGAACAGCGATACATTTTCTATTTTTAAAGCAGTAATTTTGAGTTAATAAACCCTTTTTTATAAGTAATCAATTATTCTCAAGAATTTGAAAACAGTTCTAGAAATGTATCATGCTGTGTCTTTTGGTATGTAGTTCACACTCTTAACTTTAGTGCTTTAAATGCCAGCTACAAAGCTGTAAACATGTCTGGTGTAAAACCTACTTTATAAATGCAATATTTGTAAGAGTTTGAGCATTCCCACTAAGGGAAAAAACTCAATCAAAAAATGTCTAACTGTAAGCCTGTTATTCTAAAATAACTCGTTATTCTCAGATGAATGCTTGCATCAAATAGTCTATGCTGTATGAACCTCCAGAGATGTCATAAAGGGACCCAAAAAAAAAAAAAACAAAAACAGTTTTTAGGACTAATAGACACTGAATAGTATTATTACCTTAGGATTTTAAGTATTTAACTAGTTTCATCTTAAGTCTTCTTAACGTATGTATATTGTGCATAAATTTTCTATTTGATAAAATTTTCTTTCTAGTGAACTGCATCAATGTTTTCTTACAGGTATAACTCAGCTCTGCTACCAGAGAAAGGAAACATCTTAAATTACTGGATTAGAATTTCTAAACCTGTCTTTAAAAAGATGCTGTTTCCCATTTTGCTTCAGACTGCGTTTACTGCATACCTTGGGTCTAGACAATATAAGCTACTTATAAAGGCTCTCCAGTTACCTGAAACTGGTCTAGAAATTCAGTGAGTGTTAAGCAGATGTGTACACAAAAATAAAATTGTGCAATTAATCTATGTCTAATGTATGAATAAACACACACTTGTACTTTGTCTGACATGAGGTACAATTTTGGGACCTATGACAAAAAGCTGCCCAGGGCAAAAGGGCTGACCTCTTAAACAAGAGTGTAACTTGTCTAATGTGCCTTGTCTCTTCTACTGTGCTCATTGTACTCCTTTATAGTAAGCAGTTTGGCCTGTAACACAAACATACACACACAGTAGCATATAGCAGTTTTCACTGGAGACCTATTAAGAACCCAAACAAGAACGAAAATAGGCAAGAAAAAGTACATATATATCTACAGCAAATGCTACTCTCCTTTTTCCCAACTCAGTTTCCATAGGTAATTAATCCATAGAATTTTAAAGCTTATTTAACAACCTTTCTCACAGGATTTTTTTTTTTTTTTTTGAGAAATGGTTATTTAGGCCCAGCTTGACCTACTCTAATGCTATAATTATCTGCTTCAAAAGTCATCTTATTTATATCTTTGGAAAGATGTATTCTTTAAAAGATTGAGGCACAATCTCTTAAGTTACATAACTAGCACCGGCCATTTAAGGCTTTCAAGTGGTAGCATATTCTTCCTACAATTCCTGGTTTAGTTTTCTGAGACATCCTAGTGTAGTTCTCAAAAGATAGATCATTTTAATTCTTTTAATTGACCTATTATCTTCCTTAGTAAAGTATTTCATACCAGTTCTTTAAACCACTTTTTTATGTGGTGGCATCTAAATCAGCATTGTTTAATAGACATTTTCTGATGATGAAAATGTTTCGTCTGATTGTCAATTTTGCTACATATAGCTACTAAGTACCTGAAATGTGACTTGTGCAAATTTTTAATTACTTTAAATTTTTAGTTAAGTGTAGCTAATGGCTATAGTATTGGACAGTGCAGATCTAAGCTAAAACAAGCTAATCCAGTCACACCAAGCAAAATACTGTGCTATCATAGATCATATTCATATACATCTTAACATACAGTCATCTACTCCTTCCTAATATGGTGCCATATCTGTTAAGTAATCTTAAGCTACTTAAAATTACGTGAAAGAATTCCTCTTGTCATCTAGAAAAGGCAGCTTTGCAGGTGAAACAGGCTTTCCGTTTCTTTTTACATAAAGCCGAGCAGCTAAAGACTTAACATTCAAACGAAATTATCAAAATACATTTTCAATTTTTCAGCAAGCAAAGTTATACCCAGTCAAACTTATGTGAGGAAATGATCCTGATCATGAGGCCAAAGAATCTGTTTTACACTGTGTATTTAAAAGGCAGGGGGAAAAAAATGCCAATTCTGTAAACTAAAATATCAAGGTTCTTTGACTCCAAATTAATCCATTTTATCTGCATTGTTACTTTTATTTAAGGCAGAGCTCTGTTTATAACAATGAAAACAGTAATTTCTAACTTTAAAACAGAACCACTAGTTACTAGACATCTGTCTTAATAGAAAATGTAATTGGGTAATTCAAAACCTACTGACATAACTAAATAATGCTTTAGTATCAGTTGTTTTCCTTATTTATCCTATTTTAAACACTCCCACAGTATTTAATCCTTAGCATACCATCTATAAATGGATATAAGAATTTATAGTGGAAGTGTAACCAAGGATCGTTTCTTGACAGTTGTCCCCTACCATGTATTATCTTTTCAGTTAGAGTGTATGTTATTTTAAATCTTTTGCTACAAATCTACCAATATTTTTGGTGAGGGGGCAGATAAGACCTGTGAACCTACCATGATCTAATTACAATTTAAAGAAACTTACAGTTATGACCTAAACAAGGCTGCCTTAGTTGGGAAAAGTTTTTTTAATATTTAGTGCAATAGAAAAACTACTTAGACCTTTTACAATTTATTTTGTACAGTTTTAACTTTCTAATTTGTAAACCCCCTTCCCCACAAACTGTAGAACACTAAAAAAAAAGCCAGAGGGGTAGTGGAAACTGACCTCAATAGGAACAAAGTAAAGGTACAGAATTTGGAAGTATATTCTTAAAGTTGGGCTACCAGGAAAATTCACATCCATGCATATTAATAGAATTACACAAATAGTTCAAAATAGTCTGCTAGTTTTTGAGTCACTGAAAATTGCGCACAGAACCAAGTAATTTGGGGTCAACAAAATCCCCAAAATCTGCTGTAAACTGTTTTTTTTTTAAAAGCATTACGAAAAATGGATCTAAAATCTTGTATAAATTGGGGAAAGGTAAAAACTTAGAAATAAAACACTATTATAACCAAACCAATGACAAAGCAAGAAACTTTGTTAACTTTTATCTAAGAAAAATTCAATATTTCTCTAATACTACATGATTTATGTTCCTAATAAGGATAAAATTTATTTCCATTTTATATAGTTGTCTGCACTTCAAAATAATGTAAATGACTGGTTTCAGTCTAAGCCAAAGTCAACTCAGTTTGGTATTCTAAACCTAGCAGGGTAGTATCTGACAGAGTACCAAGGTATCCAAGTTCAAATATGTTACTACTGTGCTGGCAACATAATTACTCTTATCAGTGAATTATCTACTGTGTTCCATCAAAGCAGCAGTTACTGTTACCAAGTAGTATTGAGGCCTAATCTTTGGTTGTACCATTACAACCAGATGTACTCTTAACACTGTAGGAGCATCCATCAGACACTTAAGTTTAGGCCAGTGGGAATCTTTTTGTTGCCTGTCTTCACAGGCACTGAATGCATTCACATTATAAGAAACTGGATGAATTTAACAAGCTTTGTTCAACACAATAACCAAATAGTACAGTTAGTATGATGAATCTTTCTGGAAAGAAAAGAGCCTATCTCTCTCCTATCCCCCTCCAGTCCCAAAGAAGTCAGTATGATACAATGTCAATCTAGACCAGATAAAAGAATGTATTAACATAATCCAGCGAAAATGAAAACAATCCAGAGTTTTTTGTGTTTTATCAAACTTGTAATAAACTAGAAAATGTTTCAATTAAGTAAAATATATACCATAGAAAAAATCACTTCCATCATGCAGAATACTATAAAGCCCTTTTGAAGTTTTAATGTAATATAGTAGAACCAGAATACCATTCATTGGAAAAACCTCAACTATTTTAAGTGTCAAGCACTCAGAAAAGCTAAAGTAGCCAAAAACCTAAGAATCCACACACCCTGGCATTACCCTGAATTGCAATTAACTAACCACATTTAATCATAATCAACTTTTTCAGAGATATACAGACAATTCAATGCATCTATTTTGAAAGGCTACTCTATATAGTAAAGGACTTTACATTACCTTTCACAGTCTACTCAGCAATCTCTATTTGTACTTCAGATTAGCTTTCATGTTCCAGAAAATATTATAAACTCATGATATGCTTTTACTGATAGCCTGTTTATGTTTTAATTCTACTTCACTGAATGTAATCCCATAGAATGTGTTCTTGATTATGTAAATAAACTTTCTTACTGAAATACTATAGTTCTCTTCTCCAATGGTTACAACTTTTAAAAGGTATGCAAAGAACTGTGTATCATTCCCATGAAAGACAAAAAAAAAAGTATAATTTTGCTCCAAAATTTAACTTAGTCTGAGATATTTCTATTAAGTCTTTCAAGGATTCCAGAGAATCTTTTCATATCTCCATTTCTGGAAAGTGAATCAGTATAGAAGTAATTTGGGAACTTGAAAATGGCATTCTTTTTTCAGCAGATGCCAAATTTTGACCGACATGGCTCCCACAATTACTTTGTTACCATCAGTCCAGTCAGTTAACAGGTTGTAGGAAAAGATTCGTTTTTTGCAGACACTGCTAAGCTGTTTAAAGAGAAGAGAGAGAGATTAATTTAGTGATTATAAAATGCACAAATATTTAAAATATTCTGAACACTTTGTTGGCTCAAATCAGGTGTGACTACAGTTTAACAAATGTGAAATTTTTAGATATGTCTGGTCAATGAAGTGCAGAAACAGTTAAAGTCAATATGCTAGAAATAGGTCAATATGATGTGTTCTATCAACGTATGAATTCCTGTCATCAGAAAACAAATATTTAAAAGCTATGTCTTTAGTTCCGTATCATTCTGCCATAGAGGCACAATATTTAAAAAACAAGTTCCCCAAATACTAAATTGTCTTCATTAATTACAGCAGTGTCAAGCCTGACAATTTCAAAAGAATAGTATATTCCAGAAATCTCCTTTTTCCAACTAATCAATCAGAACACAATTTTCTAAAAATAGTAAGACAACGGTTTCATATTAATAACTTTTTTAATTTACAAGTTGTGAATAGGACACTTTAAGATATTTCTACATACTGAAATAAACAGATCTGTTGTAAATTCAGAAACCCAAACATTTACAGCAAAATGTGCTTACACATACGTGACCAATTTAAAACTCCTATTAGAGAGGTCCTAAATACATGCAATACCATGTAAAACAAGACCATGAAGTTGATGTAAAAAATGACAAAATCATTAAGTTACCAAAATTAGGGGGAAAAAAAAAAGAGAATGAAATGGAAACTAAGAAAAGACATTTAAAACATAAGGAACCTAACAAAGGAGCTTTTAAAATAAGCAAAACTAATCTCCATTTTCAGAAGTTCTTAATCAAGTATTTCCCAAAACTGCCATTTATAAAATGACATCCTAAAAATCTACACTTGGAATTTCAAAGCATCCCAATTCAGAAAGCTTTGACTACTATTTCTCCCCAACCCTCAAATTCAAATAATGCAGGAAAAGCACTGATGTTAGGAAGAAAATATTCCAAGGGAATAGTATAATTTTTTAAAAAACAAACTTACTGCTTCCAGAACCTTTTAAGACCCATAGTCAGCATTAACAACAATCATTTTTCCTATTTTCATCCATTATTTTCCAATATCATGTTAGAGATGAATAAATTCTTTGAGCCCATAACTGAAAGATCAACAAACCTGGTTTTATTATGACACCATAATTTTGTCATTGGTACTGCACAAAATTATATACAAAGAAATATATACAAAATGTTCAAGTATTAATAAATTTCAATTCAAGGCTTTTGTTTCAAAAACTACATTTAACATATTCCATAAAGATAGCACAAATTAGTCATTTCAAATAATTTTTCCAACTACTTTTGGTTTATATATATAGATATATATAATTCAGTAGGCACTAAAAATCCATGCAGCTGCATTGTGAGGGGCTTGCTCCTGCACTTAGGTATAAGCAGGTTCATCACTCCTGGTTGAGTTTGGCTACTACCCATTCATGCTCAAGTGCAGTAGATGATTTTACAAAATGCTGTGATGCACTGGAAACCAGAGACCAAGTTAAGTCTCAAATTATTATCTGGCAACAAAACAGTTACAGTTGTCCAAGAACAAGGATTCCATTTTCATAAGCAAGTAACAACAAAATAAAACATTTTATGTGTAAGATAACTTACATCTTTGGACTGCTGGAAAATACTTTTTAATTATGAACATTTTAAAATAAAAGATAGCAGAAGCCCTGATATTACCTCTTTTCCTCATTTCTTATACTACCTTTTAAAATAAAGCAGGAAATGTGGCCAGCAGCTGGTCCCGTCTCTTCTGCCCCAACAGCTGTATCCACTTTAGCACAAAGAAAAACAAGGATGCTAAATATGTATATACTTTATCAAACAGTGATGTTTCACAAAGAATTTTGTAATGCTTTACACACTGAAGAATACTATAACTCAAGTTATACAACTGAACAACAGGAAATAGAGAATTTCTCAAGGGCAGATTATGTTCCATCTTTGGAAAAAAAGTCAATTGTGTTATTAAAGTTAATGAGAACCACTCAATTTTAATATTTATTTTTTAAATATGACAAGTACCTCTGAAATATGAATAAGATTCTTTGTGAAGCCTCACTTTACACGTTTTCATTCACATTTCACAACCTTCAATATTTAATCATACATAAATTTAACCTAGAATTTTAATACAACAAAAAAAGGAGTTCAACAATTTATTCATACTCAGTGATTGGATAATCACTGTGCTGGTCCTCATAAAAACATTTCATTAACCATTTTTATTCCTCTTTCAATTAACTAACACAGGAATCTGATATGCATGTTAATTTCCAACTTCTCTACTAATGAGTTATTAAAGTATGTTAATTTCTAGGTCTCTACTGAAAACTAAAAGGCATTGTTGAATATGTAAGAGATTTCTGTCATCTCCAGTAAAAACAACTATCACATTTGTACATGCCCCAAATACTTGTCAACCTCTGAAAAGTTGCTCTAAAAATTGGAATTCCAGTTTGCACCTTGTACAACTCGGAACTTCCATTCAACTTCACCTGTTTCACTGTCTCCAAACTGTATCTCTATTAGCAGCTTTCAGTGTACAGTTGGAACCGATGTCATCCAAGGCCATGTCCACACTGGGGACAGAAGAGCTAGGTACACACGCAAGTCTGAACAAGGGGACACATTAACAGCTATTTCAACCAGAGGAAACATCTTAAATACAGTATTGACCAGCACAAGTCTGTTTCCAGGGTGGACAGGGCCCAAATTAGATTCCCCTCCCACCTTCCAAAAAAGAAAAAGAAAAACCACACACACACACACACAAATTGAGATGTTGCCCATTAAAGTAGACTAAGCAGCAGAGCATGAGCGTTACGTGAAGAGATGGATCCTTACCAGGTTGTGAGGCGGGAACGACTGTTCTGTAACCCCTACAACGGAGCCTGGCAGGAAGGAAATCACCTAAAAAAGAAACTGTCAGAGAGATTTAATAGTCACATGTTATCATTAGGAGTTGGTTACAGTGTCACATTCATGCTTTTAGCTAACCACTTAAAGATTCAATATTACGTTTTTTCCTCCTCTGAAATGTGTCCAGTGAAGATGTCCCACTAAGGTGTTTTACATGGTGTAAGGGAGTTGAAAGGGGTAAACGCGGATAAAGAGCAGATTACTTGACCCTACATTTTAAGAGAAGACGACGCCTTCCGGGCGCACGCCGAGCAGAACTCCACCGACACCTTATCCTTGTCCACATGAAGACACACTCCTCCCGCTGAGTCATCCTCTTCCAGCAGGTCCTGCTGCTGCTTTCCCACGGGCAGAGCGTAGTCATGGTCACCGGCGGGCGAGTCCCTGAAGAGCGAGGTGGTCAGCCGCAGTCCCACGCCGCTCAGCCGGCTCAGCAAGCGAGCCAGTCCCGTCTCGTTGGCTAAGACAGCCCGTAGATAGCGACTCTCCTCCTGCAGTGCCTGCACGCGCTTGCCCAGCTCCCGATTCTCAGCCCGCAGTTCCTGGTTCTCGGCCGCCAGACCGCGGACGCGACTCTCCAACCCCATCACGTACTCCTTCTTCTTTAGCCGATTGAGACGGGCAGCAGCCGCCGCCGCCTTCCGGGGACTCTTTGTCGCCGCCTGGTTGTTGTCGTTGCCGCTGCCGCCGCCTGGGGACTTTCTCCGCCTCTTTTCGCCGCCGCCACTGTCACTGCTGCTGCTGCAGCCTCCGATGCCGTTTAAAAGCCTCTGCAGCAGGTCAGAAAAGCGCTGCATCTCGGCAGCCGCGGCCTCGTCGTCATCGTCCCCTCTCCACAGGCCGCCACTATCAGAGCCTCCGCCGGACGAGAGCGGTCCGGGCGAGCTGAGCCCGGGCTCCAGGGGCCAGTCCGGCTGCCGGGGATCAAGCAGATCCGCCAGTTCCAGCCCGGACAGAAAGTCCATGTCCTCCGTCTCCTCGCCTGGGACGCTGGCGATGGCCTCCTCCTCCATCTCCTCAGGCGAGGGCGCGCGCACGGCCAAGCCGCCGCGGCCCCCCCTTCCGGCCTCCAGCTCGCCCTCGTCGCCGCGCGGCTGCTTGCGGCCTGGAGATCCGATGGCTGCGGTCTCCTCCGCCGCAGCCGCCCGGGTCGGGTCCGGAGGCAGCGAGCAGGTCGCAGCCGGCGCCGGGCTCTCGCTGCGGGTTGGGGACTCGCTTCCCGAGGCCGCCAGCAGTTTGGTCAGGCTATGCCTCATGGAGCCAGTGACGGGCCCACGTAGGCCCCGGCCACTCAGACCGGGCCTCGCGGGCCCCAAGGACCCCAGGCCCCAGCGCGGGTAGCCGGAGAGCTGGCCAGAAAGAAAGGGAGCGGAAGGTCTAAACCGCTTCCCGCCTTCCTCGGCGGGCCGACCCCCCGCGCCGAGGCGGGGGGAGGAGGGATGCGAGATCGGCGCGGCGAGGCCCGGAGATGACTCGACCGTGCCACCTAGACAACGGCCTGGCCGGAAGTCTGTCGATCTCGACTCAGCCCCGCCCACGGCGTTTCGCGCTCCTCCAGGTTCTAGTATCGCGAGAGTTCAGGCACTCTGTAGTGGGGGTTATTCCGTATCTCCAGTGATGTCATTTAGCGACAGGGCGAAAACAACAGACCGCTGGTTTGTTGAAAAGAGTGGTTTGCCCTCTCAGCTATCGCTTCTCCCTCTGTGTTCTAGCCCCCACTTTCAGTGAGTCCTTAGCTACCAAGGGTCTGAATAGTCTTAAAAGTTATCCTGCATCTGTCTGGGTTTTAAAATTGGTGATCCGATTCCACTTGTAAGAATACTCCTTAGTCTTTAATCCAAGATCTTTTCACTCAAACATGTATAGGATATGAGAAGGAAGGAGACGTGAATGAGTAAACCACTCAAGTGTTTATTATAAAAATTTCCAGAATATACGAAAGAATATACACAGTCCATTCTAAAATCAACAATACTACCTAGTACCCAGACCAAATGATTCAACAACTAACATTTTGCCGTGTGTTTTATTTAAAAAAAAAAATGAATGGTATTTTTATTAAATTATTTGTGGGAAATTTAGAACAGCAATTTGTGAAGGGATGCCATTTGTGAGAGGTAGCCCTGTAGCTGAGGAGTAGCTTTGATTTTTGCAGAATTTGCAAGTTCACAGCTTTCTGATCAGACTTGCGCTACTCTATAATCTGTTTCAAAGATCTCACGTTCCTGGTGTCAGAGTTTATGCAGCTTCTTTTTGAAGTAAGCATCAGAGAGATGCTTTGGGATGTTAACAACACTGATACCAATTTTGGTGGAGTTTCCAATGACAAATTTTGTGGTGCACTACCAGAGGGAACGCCATTCCCGGGTCAGTCACAAGTAGGAAGCCACTGCTCAGCTGAATCAAGAAAACTATCCTCTTGCCTCTGTGTTGCCCTGTGAGATTGATCGGCATGGTCCCTTGAGTAAAACTAGAATGCAGTTTTCTCACATGCTGATTAAAGGGTTATTTTCCTTGTGGTTCAACAGCTTCCAGGTATATCTGAAACCTGAGACCTCTCCCCTTGGGGCTTCTGCACTACTAGCAGGCAGTGCAAGTGGCAGCAGGTGATGGGTATTTTACTACCTGCCACCAGTGGCCCCACTGGGGCTCAGGCTGCTGGCCTCTGTGGGCTGTGATGGGTGATAGAAGTGGTTCCCCTATCATGCAACCCAAGCACATGCTGTCTCTGTGGCCCTGTGGGACCAGCCCCAACCTTGTGACGCTCTCTAGCTACCAGCAGTGGAGAGGCCCATGGATTTGGTGCCTGAATCATGGAATGCACCCATCAGTTTCGAGCTCTGAGCTGATTGATCAATGAACTGATTGATCAATAGTCCAAACAGACTGATAGGTGAGGAACCCTGGGAAGAGGCGAGAAGGCAGGAGAGAAGCAAGTTTGGAACACTGGCACAACTGGACTCTTAGGCTCTGGACTTACTTGGACAGCTGCATTCCTTTATTCTGAGATGTGCTCAGTCAGACTCATTGGACTTAATTGGACTGGACACTTGCTCACTTGGACTGGATGTTCTTAGAAGCATCCATCAGCCAGCCTCTGAAGGAACCTCTAGAAGCCGAAAAATTTTGCCGAGAAACCAGAGTTTCATAGAGGCTGGGCTGGCTGTACCTCCTCTGAAAGGAGCTCCAGGCCTTGGGCCTAGTATCTCAAAAAGTTGCTGTGGGCCAACAACTCACAGAGAACTGTAATGGTAGTGACTGGCACTACTGGCCATGGCTGTCCAGTACTGTTGATGGGTAACTGGCACTCCGTGTCCGGGTCACCTTTTGAGAGCTGTTGATCATCTGGCGGCATCACCTTCCAGTACTGCTGCCTCTGTTGCTGTCTGGTCCAGCATTCAGTGCTGTCCATCCTGTCCTCAAACTTGCTTCAGGGTGCCGTGGTGTCATCTCAGCAGTCTGCTTGTGAGAGTCTCCATCTGGTCACATGCTCTATGCCTTTGTTGATGGGATGATGCCATCTTGGATGATCAGTCTTTTGTTTAGGACTTGGCGCACTGTGAACACTACTGGGGTGAGGTAGCCAGCCACTCTGGTTGGCTTCTTGGCCTTGAGAACTTCTTGTTTCCCCATTTGTTATAGACCCCATTGTTGCTCCCTGAGCTTGAATGGTCTTGCCCGTGTCCTCCTGTTTGAAGAAAGTGACCTGTCCTCTGTTGGACACTGTCCTTTAGAGGCTATAACTACCCCTGACCAGTAGGCTTCAGATCTTAAATCAGATAATATCTAGGCATTTTGCAAATTTTAACTACTTGGTACTGTCATTCTTGTTACTACCAACTGGTTTTGTGACAATAGCAAGAAACTTACTTTGTAATCCAGGATTTAGCTGCTGAATAGTTACTGTTGTGCGTGGCTTTTCTAGAATATGTAGCAGATTGGGATTATCTGCCCAATCCTCTGACTATGACAGGCGTTTGTCTGCAGTGTGGCTTCCCCTTCTTAGAGGTTTTGGCCTTATCCTTCTTAAACTTGCCACCAACATCAACTTTCTTGGTTTCAGGTTTCTTCTCTTCAGTAGCTTGCTTCTCAGATTTATCACGCACTATCTTGCAAGAGGGAAAGAGCTCTGTATGTGTGTTAAAGCATCATCATTTTTGCTGAATTCTCCCAAAGTTGCTGACAAACACAGAACCCCAAGATACTCCTGTATGCATCTCTAAAATTAAGAATAGTAAGGATTGTCCTCTATGATCTTTCTTTTCTATTTGAGCTAACATTGGCTTACAACTTTGTGCATGATTTAGAATTTTATGATCTCCCCCTTCAGATGTTGTTACCACACCACACCGACATCTAAAACAGTTGTAGTCCTCCACCATAGTCCTTAGTGTCCTCTATGATCTTAAATGGCATTAACAAATCCTGAGAAAATGAACACTCTTTGCTAAAATTATCTTTTACCCAGGCCATATCGAAATTTCCTATTTTCCTCAACCTCTTATAGAAGATATATTCATTTAATATAGGATCCAATCAAGGGTCACTATTGCATTTAGTTGTGGAATGCCCTCTACCCTCCCTTTCTCAATTAGAATAGTTCCTTACACTTTGTGCTTTTTCTGAATATTAGATTTTTGAAAAGACAAGGTCAGTGGTCTTGAAGGATTTGTTTCCTTCTAATGTTTATCTTGTTCCTTTAGTCCACAAAGCATTCCAGATTTGAAGCAGTTCACAAATACATTAAAATACAGTGAAACAAAACAATTCAAAAAATTTAAAACTAAGGCCTGTGAAAATATAGATGAAATTGGATTATAAGGAGTTCCAAAAGGGGTAAGTTTAGTGTTGGAATAGGATGTACATAAAATCTTACCCAGTTAGTCAAGTTAACAACCAACTAAACTTCCTGGCAACCCAAACCAAATATGAGAAACAGACTTTCATTTTGTTCATTAATAAAGTATTTATGAATTCCTTGGTCACTTTTCCAGTTCTTGCAAAGAAACCTCTGTGGGATGCTGAAATAGTAGCAGATAGCCATAATAATAGCTGGCACTTTTATATGACAGTTTCTAGATAAAAAGGATAAAATAAAACTCAAGTTCCAGGGTAGCTGGTCACTGACAGATCCCAAATACCCAGAGCAATACCTGGCACAGCTGATGCTTCAATACATATTTGTTGAAATGATTGAAGTTCTCTAGTTTTGCCTATTGTAATCAAAACAATAAGGCTCAATAAATGAGAACAATTCTTCAAGGGACAAAAGTAACTATAATTTATGATATCAAGAAGAATAAATAAATGGTGTCCGTATCCTTAAATTTCCTTTTAAAGTTTTGCTAAAATAGAACAGTGCACAGTTCAAGATGAACTCTGATCTGCCTTGAATTACTAGTGTTTTGTGTGGGTGGTGCTCCCATTCAACTGTTTTTTTCTTAGGCAAATTCAAGATCATGAATTGATTTATTATACTTTTCTTAAATTATTAGATTCTTTTTAAAATATGTATGATTTAGGAGCTTCAGTTGGATTAAGAGAAAAAAGGGAAGTTGAAGGGAAGGAAGTTTTATGTTCAGAGAAATAAGTTAGAATTTAGAAATAAGTTAGAAAGAAAAATACCAGATGGTTTTATTTATAGGAGAAATATAGGCAATCAAGTGAAAAAAAAGCAACAATGAAGGGAAAAAACAACAAAATAAGATAAAAATAAACAGATAACTACAAATCACAGACAGTCAGCAAGGAAAAGGAAGGGAAAGGGATCAAGACAAGGGTGGGAAGAGCACAAGAGACTATGGTGATGGTGAACAGGTGAACTGATGATGGGAATTCTTTGGAGACTACACCAGAGAAAAGAAAATAAAAATTGTGGGGCCTCCCTGGTGGTGCAAGGGGTTAAGTGCTTCGCTATGATGCATCTGCAGCAACTGCAGCATAAGTTCGATCCCCAGCCAGGTAGGTGGCCCACGTGGCACAGGAGACTTCTCCTGCCTTGCCCGCTGATCCCCTCAACAGTGTGTTGATCAATCTGCCTATTCTGTTCCCTGCTCTGTCTCTGGTGAATCCTCTCACCCGCTGTACCTCTGTCCTATACCCCAGTTCTTGTATGCATAAATAAATATTTTTTTTTAAAAACCCGAATATTGTAAAAAATTTTAAAATAAATTAAGAGAAGGAAGTTTTTACAACTTAACCTCAGAAGGCAAAACATGAGCCACATGAACACACACACACACATACGCAAACACACACCAGACTTACTTTGAGCTAGGTATTGTTCACAGCTTTGTGCATATGAACAAAGTTAATAAGATTCTTGCTCTTATGGACCCTGCTTCTTAGTAGAGGAAAACAATTAACAACAACAAAAGAAGTCATTAACTAATAAAAATGCTATACAGAGAATTTTTTTTAAAAAAGTATATGATTGAAAGAAACTGTTATTGTAGATGGTCAATAGAAGATTCCCTCGGTTGGTGAAATTTAAGCTGAAATCTGAACAGTATGTTCAAAAAGGAAGTCAAAACGACTGGGGTAGAGTGAACAAGAAAATAAATTATAGGAAATATATTAGTATACAGGTTGTCTGCTATTGAATTATTTATAAATATACAAGCATTTCATTGAAACTCAGAGGCAGGAAAATCCTAAAAGTGAGCATATAATACAAAGTGAAAACTATAAGGCATATTGTCTTTGTAACAGGTTTAACCCTTTACCAGGCAAGATCTTAAGTTCTTTAACCATAGATATTTTTTTCCAATCACAAGAGAGATATAGCAATTTACCTTTTTCAGTCAGGGCATCAGTGTCTAATCATGGTTTGTCTTCAGGGATTAAAAGTTGTCAGCTGATGTGGTACATATACATGATGGAATACTACTCAGCAATCAGAAATGAAAAACTAGACGCATTCATAGGAACATGGATGGAACTGGATGGGATTATGCTCAGCGAAATAAGCCAGAAGGCAAAAGAAAAATACCAGATGGTTCCTCCCCTAGGAGGATTATAAGGGAACCAAATAAGGATCAAGGAAAGGAATAAGAACAATAATAATAATAATAACAATAAAGGCACAACAAAAACCAAAAATGAAAAGACAAGGACAAATTGGGGACACTTGGTGGGGAGGAGGGAAGAGAAAGTTTGAAGGAAGATGGGAGCACGGGAAACTGAGGTGATGGTGCACTGGTGATATGGTGATGGGGAATACATGGGGATTACAATAGATGTCAAATATATGTAAACTTTAAAAATTATATAAAAAAATAATAATAAAATAATGAATAAAAACTAAATAAATAAATAAATTGGAAAAAAAACTAAAAAAAAAAAGTTGTCAGCTGAGAGTAAGGAGAAAGATAGGAGTTGTCATGGATTGAATTATGTCGTTCCCAAACATGATATGTTGAGGTTCTAATTTACAGTACCTCAGAACGTGGCCTTATTTGGAAGTCAGATCTTGACAGAAGTAATAAAATTAAAAAACTAGTAGGATAGGCCTATCTTAATCAATTTGGACAGTTGTACCAGCAAACCACAGGTTTGGTAATATATTAAAAAACGGAAGTTTAGTTCTCACAGTTTTGAAGACTTGGAAATTCAAATGAAAGGCAGAATCAGCATCTGGTGAGGAGTCTGGTTCATAGACAACCATCTTTTGCCATGTCCTCACATGTTGGAAGAGGGAGAAGTGCTCTCTGGAGTATTTTTTCATAAGGGCACTGATACTATTCACGAACGCTCGACCTTCATGACCTAATCCACCACTCAGAGGTACCACCTCCATATGCCACCACATTAAAGAATGAGATCCAACATATAAAATTTGTGTGGACACAAATTTTCAATTTATAGGAGTGCATTAATCCAATATGACTAGCATCCTTATAAAAAGGGCAAATTTGGGCATAGGGACAAACAGAAGGGAAACAATGTAAAGACATACGGAGAAGGCAGCCATGTTGACTGGAGACATCTATAAGCTCAGGCATGCCAAGGATTGCCAGCAAAAGTTAGAAGAGGCAAAAGTTCTTGAAACCAACATTCCAAACTTCTGTTGTTCATACATCACCAAGCCTATGGCACGCTGTTACAGCTACCCAAATGTTGGTCTGGGCGTGTTGGAATGTCCTAAAAGCATCAGAGTATGGCCTCACATCTCGATTTCAGACTTCAAGCCTCCAAAACTGTGGATTGATAAGTTTCTGTTAAGTCACTCAATTTGGGGGCACTTTATTATGACAGCTCTAAGAAACTAATATAGGAGTTCAGTTGGGAGACTTAGAGTTATGAAGATAAGGAAAAACTATTGAAGGAAATGAGGAAGGACTGACCAAATATGCTGAGGATCCACCTGAGTGATGAGATTATGTTATTCATTCAGTGCTCAGCTGCAGGAAACAGAAACCAATCTGGCTATATTTTAATATAGAGTGTTGCATGCTCTATAAGTCATTGGGGGACTGGCAGAAGTGGGCGTTAAGCCCAGTGATCAAGAATGCTTCCTAGTACAACGTGGTCAAACAGACCTGTGAAGGAGCTGTTACCTCTGCCCCATTTGGGAATGTGATAAAATAAGAAAGCAGGAATGTTGGTTTCAAGAAAAAGGCTGTTGCCAATACCTCTCAAATCCATCCATTAATAATGTTGCTGAACAAGTTACTCCAAACCTAAAAATAGCAATAAAAAAACATTAAATAATTTGCTTTTTTGCTGTGGCTTAAAACAACAATAAACATTTGTTAACTTGTGGTTTCTCTTGGTGAGACATTTATTAGTGCTTTGGCTAAGCAGTTCTGGCCTTGGAATTCTCATGGAATTCAATTACATTTTGGCTGGGACTCTAGTCATTTGAAGGCCTGATAGGGGCTAGAGGATCTGCTTCCAAGGTGGCTGACAGGTTGGTCCTAGGGGACCTTAATTAGCCCTCCTCAGGCAATATCATCGTCTACATTTCCTGATCACTGGCTTTTCCCAGAGTGAATGATCCATGAGGCTGAAGCAGAAGCAGCATTTCTTTTTATGGCTGTTGTGTAAATGCTTGATGCCAGGTTCTGGATTCAGGCAGACTGGAGAAGACTTGAGGAGCCATAGGCAAATATGACATGTTTTATTGTGTCAGTAGGAGGCTAGGTACCAAAGTGGGACGGCAGCACCTAGGCTCCTTCAATCCCCTCCTTGGGCTCCCCTGGACCACCTTAGGATCCTTTCTGCTACAGTCCCAGCAGCAGCAGCAGCAGTAGTAGCAGCAGCAGTGATAGCAGCTAAAGTGGCAGTGGCCTCCAGGAGCCCTATTAGCCTTTTCATGATTTATAGACAAAGCCGGTACAAAGAACTGTATGTGTTCTTACAGTTACACAAGGGGTACCTTACCCATACACGCAGAGTACATCATGGCTACAGAATGCTTATTGATAACAGCTCCCACCTCAGACTGCTGATAATGGCTTCTGCCACAGGTCATGTAAAAAACCCTAAATAACTATTTTCCCTCCCTGGCTCCACAATGACCTAGCCTCAGATGCCACACAGGATCGCTTCTATGGTATTCTATAATCACACGAGACAGATCTTACCATGGCGAAGTGGAGGGGAGGGGGAACTACACAAGGTACACAGGGATGTGCCTACCAGTAGACAAAAGACGTTAGTCTGGGGTTTGAAAGCCATATTCCATAAAACTAGTGAGTGAACACTGGGATGCTATTGCCAAAATAACCCCAAAATTTGATAAACAAATTTTTGAACAGCCAAAGAATAGCCAAGGAGAGCCAAAGGAGAGGAAAGTGTCCCTGCTTTATTTCTATCTTACAAACATTACTCAGTTGTCTGACAAATATAGTTTGCTTTGTGCTTTTGTTTTCACTTTTCCATTTCTGTAATACAGGAATGCACTTAAAAAGTGGAGTTGAAATAGATGAGGAATATCTATATACCAAGTTTCCACAAAGATGATGACTTTCTGGTACTTTAGCACCAATAAATACATTTATTTTCTGTAGCAGAGAAGGTAAGGAATGTAGTAGAATCCAGGTTGGGGTTTTGCTGAAAGCAGGATAATAGAGGGCAGTAGAGATGCTAGAGTGTGCATTTTAATGTATTTGGCTGTTCACTTTGAGGTGTAGTCTGCACAGAGGAAGAAGTGATATGAGGGGATTTTATGACTGATGAAAATGGATACCGGGATTGGCAATGTCTAGGTCATGATGAGGTTATATTTATAAGCACTGCACATTCACATGGATTCTGTGTAATTCTCAGTGTATTAGTTGTATTTCCATTTATTCTCTCAAGAAAGCATTTCTGAATGCAAGTGAATGAGAGTTAAAACTATTGTGAACTAACCTGGAATCTGATTTATTTTATTTTAAAATGACTAACATTTGTAAACACTAAAATAGTAACAAACTACTGGCGTGCCTCTCAATTAATCAGATCCCACAGTTGCTGGTGTCGACGCTGAGAATTGTTGCTTTGGTAGGGAAAGAACAAGGGTAGAGTTTGAGTGTTAGAAATTTGGAAGGACAAGAGCAGAGCTTTCCATGTTTTGATAGGAAGGACTCCATTCCTCAAGTGGGTGCATTTCTCACTCCAAGCAACCTAGAACCAGAACATGGCTAAGCAGATCTTGCTTCCAAATACTAAATTCCAAATTATTTGTCCACCTGAATCCTTTAGAAACCTCAGCACTTTTTTAATTAAAAAATGCTAAATATTGAAAATATGCACTCATACACAGAACTATAGAAAAAAGTACACCGAAACACCGTATATTCCCCATCCAGATTTAAGTATTATCAAAATTTGCCACTCCTGCATCATAGCTGTTTCATCTGCCTGAATTTTTTTGCTGCAGTATTATAAATAAATCCTAGACATCATGCCATTTTATCCCTATACATGTCAGTATATATTTTTAATTATAGTATCATCTTTTCCTGTAACTACAAGTTATAATTGTAGCTAGTAAAATTGTTACGGATTAGTTGATGCTACTAAAACCCAGTCCACATTCACTTGTCTCAAAAATTTTTATTTACAGATGTCTTGGTTGAATTAGGATCCAAACAATTCTATATATTCCATTTGGTTGTTCAACTCTCTTTTAATCTGCAACATCACTCTTTCTTTTCCCACTAGCATTTGATTTTCCAAAAAGAGTATGCCAATTGTCTTGTTGAATGGCTTATAGTCTAGATGTGTTTGCTTGCTTTTTTGTCATGCCATTTTACTTTTATAACTAGCCTCATATTTCTTTAAAAGGGAAATTCATTCTTAGAGATTAGTTAGCCTCAAGTTCAATTTTTTTGATCCAGAACACTTGTGTAGGAAATGCTACTGTTCTTTTGTGTTGCACCACATCAGAAGCACATATCTAACTTCTCTGTTAATGACACCAAGATTGATGGATGTGTTCAAATGGTGACAAGACAATCCCTCTGTAAAATTCCAGATAGTGTCTCTCCTACTGGTTTTGTAACTGGTGGGCTATTGCAGGAGATACCCTGTGTGTGTATTGGGGGTGGGGAGGGTACGTTGCCGGTGAGGAACCAGAGAAAATGCTAAAAAGTGGGCTGGGGCAACTGATAATAATTTAAGGTACTGCAGAAGGGGGTGGGGGAAGACTTTATCTCACAGTCTTCATGATTCAGCCTTTTGTGATTCAGCATAATATGTCAGTGGATTTGGGCTCCCACCTCACTGACCTTCCAGAAGACTGTTGTGGGCCTCTGAAGATGGAGGCCTCCAGCAGCTACTGTTAGAGAGGAAAAGTTTAAAGGCTTTACAAGTAGCTGAGTGACTGAAACTGGTTTTTTTTGTTTTTTTTTGTCTTGCTGCTGTTGCAGCCTGGCAGAGAAGGCGAAGACCAGGAACCAAGCATCTTGTTGTGGCCGCTTTTCAGGTTGTTCTGCCACCGCTGTTCTGAGTGTTGCTTGTCTGGTGCTGTGCTCAGCATCCCAGTAGCTCATGGAGCATCTCCTGTTATATTTTCTGCTGTCTTCGTGAGTTGGAATCTGGTCTATAGTCTGGCTGCCATATGTCCACAGTGGCAGGAAGACACCATCTTAAACAAGTGGTCTGTTGTTTGTGAGAGGAGCTCTGCTTCCTCAGTGGCGGGAAGATGCCATTTTAACTGCTTTTGTACAGGACTGAAAAACACTGGACACAGCTTTGGGTGAGATAAAGGCCATTTTTGGCCTCAGTAACTTTTTGGTTTTCCCTGGTTTGTTAAGTAAATCCCTTTGTTACCTGAGCCTGAGTAGTCTGCAGTTGTGCATGGGTGAAAAACTCAGACAGTGACCAATAAACTATTTGGGCAGTATTTGGTCAGTTTTAGTGCCCCTTGCTACCCTGCATCAGTTTCATCTAATGATATTGAGTGCCTGAATAAATTGTTTCACTAGGAGTCATGAAATGATGATTTTTAAATTTCTCATTCCTTTACTCTTATTATCTGGAATTCTGAGAAAACCACTGTATCTCATCACTTATAGGACATTTTGTTACACTAAAATATAGGGAAGAGGAAAAGTAGGACACATGGCTAACTAATTCCTTTTCATAGTAATTACTTTTTCAGAGTAAGGAGCTGGTGATGAATGACATTGTGTTTATTGTTATTATTGTTTAGCTTTCCCTTTTTAGGTGTATCATAATGAACTCATAGATTTTAAAATATTCAACATGTTTCTCTCAATTGCAATTATTGCCATCTGGCCATTGGCAATGGAAGCCCCTCCAATTTGGCTCTGATGGGTTTTGGTTTTGGTGGTTTTTGTTTGCTTTTAATGAAACTCCTTTAGTCCTTGATAGTTTATTTTCTTTCTGACAAAACTAACCATATCAGGGTCATCTTACACATTTTCTCTTCTGGGTATGGAATTAGCCATTCTTCTAAAAAGCCATCTTTCATTTTACTAGAGGCCTTAGAGATGCTCTTGCTACTTGATTGTCATTGCATTTAGGACTTTCAGTTGGCAGAGCTATGAAATACATGCTTTTTTAAAGAAAAAATGTCATGGATTTAGTTTGAATTTTAAATTCAGATTTAACATTAAGTTGTTTTTACTTAAATTTATAATGTCTGGATTTATACAATAATAATTTTGTCCTTAGGAATATTAGCATAACTTATTTTGCTTTAGTATCTCTCTCCCTTTCATATACACATATATACATATGTAATTTTATTATTACATAAAATATATAATGCAATTATACTATATATAATATGTAATACTAGTATAGATATTAATTTTAAAACAATGCCAATATTATAGACAGCCATAAAATAAATGAAATTTACTATAACATCTTTGCAGAGCTATATCTCCTTGAAATATATTCCATTAAAGATATTAAAAATGCTTTTTCTTGGCATTCATTTGGATAACTCTTTTCTCCATATAATTATATCAATGTGAAATTCATGCCATGTCTTAGTTATAGTTATCACTCACTGAAAGTCTGGGCTCACTGGTTTCCCCTATATGCAGTAAGACCGACTACCCAGTAGGTGACAAGATTAGACTCTAGGTAGTGTGAAGCCAGTGTACCCCCTCAGTTACTGCACTAATACTTTGGTTAGTTTGCTGACCACAGATCTGGACTTCCAAAGGACCTAATGAAAGGATTTGCGTGTGGATGAGAGTAGGGAGAGGGGAAGGCTGGACTAGATATGAAAACTAACTTCTGACAGGGATGGAGGTAAATATGGATGAGAGCATAATGGAATTAATCTGACCGTAGGGTCTCATTACAGTCTATTGTGACTGCTTATTCTGTAACTATGGTTGGGTGACTGGAAAAGTAGTTTTTCCTTTTTAAAGATTTATTTATTAGTGTATACAAGAGCTGGAGTGTAGGCCAGAGATGAGGAAAGGTGAGATGATTCATCAGAGACAGAGTGGGGAGCAGAACAGGCAGATTGAGATACACTGCTGAGGGGAGCAGCAGGCAAGACAGGAGAGGTCTGCTGTGCCCTGTGGGTCAGCCCCCTGACCAGGGATCAAACTCATGCTGCAGTGCCTGCTGATAGCTTCACAGTGCTCTGACTTAACCCCTTGCTCCACCAGGGAGGCTCAAAAATTAGTTCTTTTTTTTACCAAGAACAAAAGGTGGTATGAACATTTCTAACTACTATACACTCATATTTTCCTCATCTTTTCTCTTGGATAGTTCTTGCATAATTTACATGCTTTAGCATAAATACCACTTCTAGGGAGAGCTTTCCTTAATCTCTTATTTTATGTTGGAAAACCCTGCTATGCACTCCTGTGTCATCCCTATTTTCAATATTTTTCTCATCCTGTAGGATGATATTCAGTGAGGCTAGGGTGTATTGTCTTGCTCATGTAATAGGTTCTCAGTAAATATTATGAATGAGCATATTGAATGAGCTTTTAAAATTAAAAGATTGGAATGATTTGGACTACTTCAACCATTTTGTTTTGTCTATTAGGATAATACCAAAACCCAAACTCTAAATATTTTAATAGAAAATAAAATTTTTAAAATCTAAAATTTAGGTCTCACACAGATGTGAAGGTCCATGAGAAAAATTAAATCATTCAAATCTTTAAATTCAGGAGAGAAATAGTAATCATGAGGAGGCGCTCCTTCAGGTAGGAAATAAAGCATCGTTATCTGTCTGTTGTTGAACATTGTGAAAGCAGAAACTTCCAGTTGAATGGCCTGACCTAAATCTGTCAGGCCTTATTTAATTCTCTGTAAAATATGCTTCATCTGCTTAGTTCTTGAAGAAAGAAAAATCTGCAAGCATTGTGAGTCATCCACACAGAAATAGAACTTACTGAGAAGTGAAGTGATTCTGTGGAGAAATCCCTTATCATCTTTTTGAAACACTATTATGCGGTTCAAAAGCCAGATGATAATAAAGTGGTATACATTAAGTAGCCTTTCTATTCCTATCCACCACCCACACCCCTCCACACCATTAATAACCACTGTCATTAGTCTTTATTTTTTTCCGATTTTACTTATACAAATGGGAGTAAATATGCTTATTTACCTCTACTCTTCTCCCACTTATACAAAAGGTGATATACTATTGATATTATCCTTTATCCTGTTTCCCCCTGCATATATTTTAAAGCTATTCCTGTATTAATATATAAGGGACTTCCTTTTACTTTTTTTTCTTTTTAACATTTGCAGTGTATTCCAAGTTATGACGGGTTCATGGTTTATTTAATCAGTTTCTTATTGGTGGTATGTAAGTTATTTCCAATCTTATGCTATTACAAATGTTGTAAAGAATAATCTTAAATATGAAAGGGGAAATTTAGGGTAATACAAATTAAAGTGAATTTGAGTATTAAGTAAGGTGGTCTGCAAATAACTGAGTTCCTTAAGGGTCTTGGGAGTGAGAGGTTTGTATCAGGGGCCACTGTACTCAATTCAATGTGGAATGACCAAAGAGATTTGTCCAAGGGAAATACTTTTTTTGGATTAGTTTTTACCAAGTGGGATAAACAGGAGGTTTGAGGGAGAACAAGCTCAAATATAGAGACTCATATGTACAGCCCTAGGCCTAAAATTTAATAAGTTGTTTTTAATATTTAGAAAATTTGATGTTTTTAGTATTTTGGGAGATGGCAAGTGACTAGAAAAGTTCAAATCAAACCACAATGAAGTATTACCTCAACCCTGTGAGAATGATTTATAGCAAAAAAAAAAAAAAAAGTTTGGGAACAAGTGTATTGACCGGGTGTGGAGAAAAAAAGAACAGTCATTCACTGTTGGTGGGAATATAAATTGGTCAGCCTATGTGGAAAATTGTGTGAAGATTCCAGCAATACCACTTCTAGGAATTTATTTAAAGAATATGAAAACACCAACAAATAGGTGGAAATTTATGTTTATAGCATCATTATTTATGATTGTCAAGACATGATATCAGCCTAAATGTCTATTGATGGATGAATAAACAGTGGTATATATAGTCAGTGGAATACTACTCAGCTAGTAAAAATATGAAATTGTGCCTTTTGAAAAATGTAGATGGAACTTGTGGTGTGTTTGCTAAGTTAAATACCTCAGAAAGTGAAAGACAATTATAATGTTTTCATGCATTTATGGAATATAAATAACCAAAGAAAGCAATTTGGCAAAATACAATGAAAATAACTCCGACTGAAAAATATAGTTGTTACCATGGAGGAAAAAGGAAGAGATAGAGTCAATGCCATAGAGCAGTGGCACTGGAGCCTTAGTGATAGGTAGTGAAACATGCACACATTCAGATGTGAACCTATAACCCCAAATTACACAGTTTTGTAAATGAATGGTAATTCAATGGAATTTAAAAAGATTATTGCAACATGGGGTCACAGAAAGAGAATAAACCTCTAGAAATCAAACACAGACACAGAAGAAAAAATAAAAACAATGCTTTTTTGTACCTGGAAAGAAAAGAAAGTAGTTTGTATTGTGGGGAATAAAGCACAGGCTTTCATGCCAGAAATCAGGCCAGCTGTATAATTTTCAGGGTCCGGCACAAAGTGGGAATGTGGAGTAGTTAAACGACTACTCAGTACCCCAATGCAATGACAGAGGAGCATCAAATTAATTTGGGGTCCCATCCAAGTGGCACACTATCGAGAGGTATGTGGGTTGAAAAGTCACTTCCGCAACCCAAAGCTCCATTTTGAGCAAGTCACCTTATTTGAGGCTCACATTTTTCATCTGTAAAATCACTGACAACTGTGTCTCAAGTATTTGCTATGAGGGTGACATGATAGGTGGACACTCCTTCCGGTTTCTTAGTCTGTGTTGCGGTTTCTTTTCCTCAGCTTGCGCTCGCTTCGGCAGCACATATACTAAAATCTTTTCCTCAGCTGCACTCTAGGCATCCATCGTTGTCCTTCTATTTTAATTACCTATGTTCCTTTCAATATCTTTTAAGAGCATCAGGGAGAACCTTATGAAACCACCCATATCTGATCATGCGACCTACAAAACGTGGTTCAACCATGATCGTACAGATCCCTTAGCATTACATTGAACAGTACCTTTTCTTCGTTCCAGGTGACTGGGGCCTTTTCTTGTACCCACATTTTAGGGGACATGTGCCCCTGTCTCCTTAATTGAGTAATTCCTTGCTTACTTGTCCTACATTATCCATCCCACTGCTCTTCCAGGTGCACTCTTCCACTTCATAAGGAGGAGTATCCTGAGCCAAGCCCCCTGGTAGACCCTACCATACCAGGACCCCATGATTCCTGTCTAAAAGGCCTGCTTCCAGGGATCACCTAGTCTCTGCCTGGGTGCTTTCTACTTGCAGGCTGGGTGCAAAATTTTGAAAAGAGACCACAACAGATAGCTATTGGTGTGAGAGGGCTGGAACTTGGACAGGCTGAGGGGTGGAGGGGTGTAATGGGCTAGGGGTGGAGGGAAAGGAAGGGGTGCTGGCACATAGGACCAAGTCCTTCGCTGAGCATCCTGAACCTATGTGCAAAGGAGAGTCAGGCTGATCTGTGTCTCCTATTGTACTCTCTTCCCTTCTCTTCCTCACTCTCCCCTACATAGGGACCATTTTGGCTCTGAGGCTCTCTATAGTCTGTCTAAAACCTACTATTCCAGTTTTATCTATAGATGTCGTTCTCTGCACCTCCTCCCAACAGCTTATGATTTCTCCACATATGCTAGATTTTTTTTTAAACCTTGAATTCTATAAGACGGTAGCTCAAACTTTATCTGATGAAATCCTACCACTTATTTAAGAACCAGCTTATACATCCTGTGTTAGTTACCTTAGCAATCTTTCCTACAATCCCAACATTCATACCCAGGCAGTCAGATAGTGTGAATGTATATTTCCCTGTGATCTCATAACACTCCCCATACAAACAAATAACACCATATATAACTGCTTTTTTGGCCCTAGACTAGATGGTATGATAGCTTTTCCAAAGCAAAAAACATGCCTCTACATGCTCTCAGTGCCACGTTTAGCACACTCGGCAGACAGCCAAGATATCTTTCAGTGTTGTGTTATCATCAACATCATAATTCTGCCAGTGATCTGGTGACCTTGAAAAAATTACCAAATCTCAGGTTGCTCTTTGAAATAGAAATGAAAATTGCTTTCTTAAATAGCCCCAAGGTTAAATAAAACTATTTGAAGTGTTGTAGCACAACAATAAATAGTATGAACTTGATAAAGGCTAGCAATGATTAAATTAGCTCCAATATTCTGACTCTTGGTGACATCTAAAAGGAAGGAAATAGTCTTTGCTAGCCAGAAATGTGGTTCCTGTTTTGATGAGAAAAATTTGCTTTTGATACCATTATGTTAGTGGAAATCTGAGAAAATGGTTTAAAAATTGTCTGAGTAACACTTGCTTGAAAGCTGTTTATTAAGTTAGGTGTTAAATAATATTTTTAATAAATCCAAATTATTAGGTAATTCTTGGTATTTAGTACCATGTTGGTGAGAAATACACAAATTACAGTATTTTGAGAGGTATTCATAACATAGTTTATCAATAAATAAAAATAGGGAAATAAAAAGTATATTATGATGACTTCTTCAAAGGCATTGCATAAATATATATATATATACTTATATATAACTATTATGTGTATAAGTACATAGTTAGATATTCCTACAAAAATTCTCTAAGTATACATATATACATACAGTTTAAGTTTTTTTAAGAGGTGGAAAAAGTCACAAGAAAATATGCTAATAGAAACATACAATTGCTATGAATTGCTATACCCACAAACTGGAGGTAATACTTTTCTCTACTAGCATGTTGTGAAATACTAAATGAGTTACTGCTATTTTCATTATTATGCCTCTAAATCCTGTTTTTATTAAAGAGAAAACAAATAAATTGAATGTGATCTAAGATTGTGGGAAAGAAAAACAGGTTATTTCACTTATTTGAATCTTATCACACATGTACAATGACTATAATGAAGTTTTCCCACTTTAAAAATTTAATTATCTCAATCTTTTTTTCTTCCAAGCCACTGTGAATAAAATAAAAATTTATTGGTTAAAGAGATGAAACAAGCAATTATTTGGTCAGTTGTAAAATCACCTTTGCCTGAGAGTTATCCAAGCTGTTTTGACTGTCATAGTTTACAACTCAAATACAGAAAACTCTGAGCCTACCTAACCATAAGGGCTAATGATGCTGATTCTTTTTTTCACATTAGCACATCTCATTGCACGTTTAAGATTCAATTAAATCATAGAAGCTGCTCATTTAAAATCTTAATATGTTTGAAGATATATGAAAGTAAGTTATGGAGGAAGTGGAGATCCTGATAGCAAATTTAGGATGATTTCAAGAGCACAGAGTGAAATCTGGTAATTATTGTATACTCTAGGTGACAGGACTGAAAGTTAGTATTAGCCTTACAATAGTCACAATGATATAATAAAGTAGCTTTCTTTGGGTTGCTTTTGTGCTTAAAAGTGTAATAAATGGAATACTATCTCTACTCTCACTATTAATACTAAGGCACACATACTTGAATTCTAAATTAAAGATCAGAGGCACCAGAAACATCCTTATGGAAAAAGATGGCGGAGTTTGGCATTGAGTTCTCTCTCCTTGCTTAAAAGATCCAGGCTGTGCTTTTTGAAGGCTTCAGATTGCAGCCTGAGCTCATCATAGGCCTTCTGGATGCCACCTACCCTGCGCTGAAGCTCCTGGACTCTCAAGTTGCTATCTACTGCCGCTGCCTCCAACTCAAACCTCTCTAGGGCATGCCTTCTGGCCATGTCTGCTGTCTCTAACTTCTCCTCAAGCTGGCGGATTTCTGCTTGCTTGCTCTGAAGCGCCTTGCCTCTCTCCATGGATAACTGCAGCAGCTCCTCTTTCTCCTGAGTGACCATCTGCAGCTTGGCCTGCAGATCCTGGCTCAGGATGCTGTGTGCCTCCTCAGTCTTGGCCATCTGCTCCACTGCCTGCTGGTGCTGCTGCTTGAGGCTCTGCAGCTGGTTGCGCAACTCTTCTGTCTCCTTGATGTGGGCACAGGCCTGCTGGCTCTGCAGTGCCAGGAGTTCCTTCTCTCGGGTCAGTGCTTGGCAGGCATCCTGAGCACATCTCTTTTTCAGAGTCTCCAGCTCCATGGCAAGAGATTCACTCTGGGAGGTGAGCCGCAATACTTTGGCTTCCTGGTCCTTCAGAGCCTGGCTGAAGAGGCTGTCATTCTCCAGCTTCAGCTTCTCATTCTCCTCCCTCAATTTGACATTCTGACTCTTATGTTCATCCTTGAAGCGGATCATCAACTCATGGTTGGCTGCCAGCATCAGAAAGCGTTCCTCCAGCTTCCGGGCATGCTCGCTCTTGGCCTTTAGCTTCTCAGCCTCCAGCATCCTCTTCTCCTCTAGCTCTGTGTTGAGCAGCTCCAGGATTTGACAGCGCTCTAAGGCTTCATCTGACCTCCTCTTCAGAATGCAGATGAGCTGTGATTGCTCCTGGATACGGGAGCGAAGCATTGCTTTCTCACTTTTCTCTTCTTCAGACAGTCCCCGGAGGTTTGCCAAAGCTTCCTTCAGACCATCTAGTTCCTTAAACTCCATCTCTTCTTCCTCATGTTTCAGCATTTCATTTTTCTTCTTCTCTAAGGGTTCTTTACTGGGTGGGGTGTCCATACTGAGAGCCTGCTCTTCCTGAGGCATAGGCACTCTTCTGCACTGTCCACTGACCAAACAGTTTTTTCCTCCTCAGATTTCAAAAGCTCAGTGTTGCTAAGGACTCCTGGCACTGCCCAGCAGTTGGTTTTCCAGTAAGGAGCCCTGTGATTGGTGGGTCACCCTAGAATGCAGTGAAGTAACAACAGGGGCTCTGGGGAGAGTCCAGAGCCAATCTGGTAGCATGATGCTTGCCCTTCTAGCCAATCACAGGCCTTAGCTCACCGGCCAGCGCATGGCCAGTACTGGACAAAGAAAAGATGCCAAGCCTACCTGGTTTCTAGCCAACGTTAGGAGAATAAACCTTACTCCACCTAATGTCTGGTAGGAGTAAATAAATCAAGCTGACAGAGTGACAAATTCCTCCTCTTTCTCCCCACTTAAGCTGTCATGAGAATCCATTACTATCCGTAGCAATCTATAAATACAAAGTAGTAATGGTACTTTCAAAGTCAAGACCCTAACTGGCTGTGAGTTTGTACCTGTGTATTTGACGCAGCTCAGTAACAGAGCAAATCCTACTGAAATGTCGTTTGTTTCTCTTAGATTTGTCTCCAGCTGGGAATACATTTTATGAGATATTCAGCACTCCTGGTTTTTACCCACTAGCAAAATATTAACAGAAGTTTAAGAGGGGCCTCCCTGGTGACACAAGGGGTTAAGCACTGCACTATGAAGCATCTGCAGCCACTGCAGAAGTTTAATGAACAATAATATGATAAACGTTAAAAGAGAAAGAGATCCAAATGAGATTTACCATCATATACCAAAGTCAATTCCAAGTGAACTAGACGAGGAGTGAAATAAAATCAAAGTATTAAAGACGGAAACTAGAAGAAATTAACTCTCTGGAAAAAGACTTTCTTCGCTTAAAAAAAATTGGCATCATTGAATATCTCAAATTATGTATTAGATAACATTTCATCTATCAAGTTAATCAGATTACTTATTTTATAAACATTTAAGTGACATATCATTCTCAGCTATCAAATTAGTCAAATTTCCTCCTTTTATTAAGACTATCCAGGACTGGAAAGGGTATAGTGAAAAAGGTATTCTTTTATAGTGCTGATGAAATACAGTAGACAGCATGTCTTGGGAATTTGAGCTATGTTATATATTATAACTTTTGAACCAATGATTTTCCCTCTAGGGAGAGCTTTGGCCGGGAAATAATCTGGAAAAAAACAGTTTTGCCCAAAGTTTTTCATCTTAGTGTTTTTTGTTTTTAAGATTTATTTATTTTACACATACAAGACGGGTACAGGCCTGAGGTGTGGGGGGTGAGAGGATACACCAGTAACAGAATGGGGAACAGAACAGCCAGACTTACTGTAATACACTGCTGAGGGGAGCAGTGGGTGAGGCAGAAGAGGTCTGCTGTGCCATCTGGGTCACTCCCTGGCTGGGGATTGAACTTGTGCTGAGTGACTGTGGATAGCTTCAGTGTTGCATCTTATCCCCTTGCACCACCAGGGAGATCCTGTAGTGTGGTTTATAACAACTAGAAGTTGGAAATCTAGTGGACCAAAAAAAGAAAGTTAAGAAAATTATATTTTTGTGCCTGCCCTGGTGTCGCAGTGGGTTAAGCAACGCACTATGAAGCAAACTGCAACTACTGCAGCACGAGTTCGATCCCTGCCGCTGGCCAGAGAGGGGACCCACATGGTGCAGCAGACCTCTCCTGCCGCGCCCAATGCTCCCCTCAGCAGTGTATTTCAGTCAAATCTGCCTGTTCTGTTCCCCACTCTGTCTCTGGTGGATCCTTTCATTTCCTGCACTTCTGGCCTGTACCCCAGTTCTTGTATGAATAAAAATATAAATCTTTTTTAAAAAATTATATTTTCATACAACAGAATATGCAGTCATTAAACATTATCATCTTTAGATAACTTAATGTCATGGAAATTGCTTAGAGATAACTGAAGAAAAAAATAAAAGATAAAAAACATAAAATTTAGAATGATTTTAAAAAATTATTTATTTATTTATGCATATAAGAACTGGGGTACAGACCAGAGGTGTGGGGATGTAAAAGGATCCACCAGAGACAGAGGGGGAGCAAAACAAGCAGAGCTACTGAAATACACTGCTGAGGGGAGCAGTGAGGGAGACAGGAGAGGTCTGCTGTGCCATGTGGGTCACCTCCCTGGCCAGGGATTGAACTCATGCTGCAGTGGCTGAGGATGCTTCATAGTGCAGAGCTTAAACCCTTGAGACACCAGGGAGGCCCATAGAATGATCGTAATATTATGAAAACTAAGGCATAAAGCAAATGAGATAGAAGAGCAATCCCAAAACAGAATAGCAATAAGGGCTCAGAGAAGGCAGATGTTCAGCTGATTTTTACTTGGTGGTGTGTATAGATGTCAGAGATGTCCTAGCAAGTTCCTTGATATACAAAGCTAGGTAGGCCTCTCTGGAAGGAGTTAAGACTAGGGAAACGGTGACCAGACTTTTGTGGACTCCTTGACCACGTGGGCAGGTCATGGGGTCCCAAGGTCCTTGTTGCCCACTTAGAATCTGCAATAGTTATGGTGGATGGGAAAATTAAGTTTTGGAAATTTTCCTTGGAAATAGTTGGGTGCGACGCTTTGAAATATTACTTTGTTTATTAAAATAACAGAATTTTGAAGTATTTTGACTCCAAGGAGACACATTGAATGACTTGCCACCTCTTGATTTTACCAGTGTCTATACATAAAATTCTATTTTTCTGATAATGGATCACTAGTCCCCAGCCAGAAGAAAGGCACAAAATGCAGATGGGGTCAATCACAGACTTTTCTCTAACCACCTCGGGTACTATTTTCTATCCCCTGATGAACAGAGCATCGATTTCCTGGTTTCAGGCTACAAGTCCCTGACGTAACCTAGGTTCTTGCAGTACTACTCTGATTGTGTGTTAACCCACTATATTTCTAATATGTCTACCATTTTTGGATTATTTCCTAGTGGGTTTCTGGGGGGAAACAAAGAAAAAAGCCCTATAACATGTAGTTCAAGGAAAAGGCTTCCAATGTAAAAAAAATATGCATCAAAATTTTAGGAGAGACGGCCTAAAAATCCCACTGACTCAAAAGTCTGTCCACTTGAGGGGCCTCTTTGGTGATGCAGAGGTTAAATCTCAGTACTAGCAAGCTATCACCAGCCACTGCAGCATGAGCTTGATCCCTGGCCAGGGAGCTGACCCGCGGTGCAGCAGACTTCTCATCTTTCCTACTGCTCCCCTCAGCAGCGCATTTCAGTAGAGTGGCCTGTTCTGCCTCCCCATTCTGTGTCCGGCAAATCCTCTTACCCCCTGCACCTCTGACCTAGACCCCTGTTCTTGTATGCATAAATAAATAAATCTTTTAAAAAAAAGTGTCTCAACTTGAATTCACTAAACAATTGAGGCTGTTTGTACTATATAATGCATAGAAGTTCCACATTAATTTTAATGACATTAAATGTATAATTTTTACTTTCTCTTTTAAAAATGTGACATGAAACATCCTGAGGCAGTAAGAACTGCTGTGGGCACATGTGAAGAGGATGGTTCTAAAGTCCACTCTTTTATTTTGAAGGTAAGAGATCTGGGGTGGCAGTAGGTTGGGGGATTGCTAGGTAGGGGTACTAGAACCAGTGATATCAGTGTTCCAGAGCTAGCTGGATGTTGGCATGTGGCTAACCAAAAGAGGGACTGACAAAGTGGTTGCACTATGAAGTGGCAGGAATTGCAACACTGTTCCCACTTGTGCTATTGCAGCTGACCTTGGAAGTGTGGCTGCACCCAGCTCATCTTTCCCTACTGCACCATGAGAACAGACTGAGGGACAGTGGTGAACTTAATGTAGTATACAGACCTTGATTTATGATACTCACCTGAAATTTATAAAATATTATGTGACTTCAATTTGAAAAAATAAAAGAATAACAGTAAGAGGAAACAAGACTAAACACACCCCCTAAAAGACCAGGAGAGGCAATGGAAAGTGTCACATTCTTATTTAGTGGCTCTTACCTTCAAGGTGGTAGAAGGTTGTAGCATCTGTTCACAGGAAGAAGCATCTAGTTGCTTCCATTGACATTTTTTAGCTGCCTGTTTTAAGACCCCATTCCCCCACCGTTCAGACTTCTAACCTATATTAAATTGGTGCTTGCTTTGAGAAAGGCAATGTGGTTGGGTTCTTAGGAGGAGAAGTATTTTGTGTATTATGACCCAAAAAATCTTTTAAAGATAACTGTTATTTTATCTTCAAAGCCCTTTAATTATATATCAATAACACATTCTACTACTCTCAGTAACATAGGTAGAGCGTCCCACTTAGAGGAAATGATGCTCAGGGTTACAAGAAAGATTCTGCAGGAAATATTAGCTCAGCAGTAGTAATTCTTTATACTTGTTAGGGAATTTAGATTTTAGGATTCCTAACATAGAGTATTTTTTTAATTAGAATCAGGTTAACTTGCCACTACAGTTAAATCCTAACTTTTTTTAACTAAGGGTTTTTACAAAACACTATATGAAACTTACACATAGGAAGTACAGTATAAATTTAACAATTAGCATTTTAATTAAACTTTGTTGCAGAGCATGTCTGTGACAATCTCATGCTGCTTTTGTAGAGTTATAAGAAAGACAGAACCTTATATCTGCAAGGTTTTTGTGTATTTTTTTCATATACTTTTACGAAATACAGATTGACATCTATTTTAGGAGAAAATTAAGCCAAAAGTTCAATTCCATCTATGACCAATGGGTGGCACCAAAGCACATTTAAGACCTCTTTAACACTGGGAAAGGGAGAAAGCAGATTCTGTAGGCAAAAATACATGCAGTAAATTCAGTCTCATTGCCTTAATGGGGAATTTCATGTTTTAAAATAGATTACAGAGTAAATAGTTTTCTTATGATCAAATTCTTTACTGTCACTGACAGTCTGTTCTCCCATCCCCTTTTGTAGGACAATCTTTCTGTCACTCTTTTCCACAACTTACACATTTTTAGTTCCCGAAAGAGTTTTCAATGATCAACCGGCAGCCTCTTAACTGTAGACAAGATTGTAGTATAAAATGCATGTCACAAACTACAATATTTTTCTGGTTTACAACACTACACATTTAGTATTTTGGCAGCTTTTTTCCTTGAAGCAACTTTCACAGTTTGAGTATCATGTTTTTCCCAAAGACCTTTTTAATGTTGCAATTCCAAATAAGATACACTTTTTGTTATTTCGATCTCTTATGCGTTCTAGTCAAAGAAACACATAGAGGCTAACTTTCCCACACTGTGTAGCACTCATTTGTAACAAGAGATAGAAAGGAAGAATCTCTGTCGCAGCCATATTTTCATATATCTGCCTATTTAGTTATTTCCAGTGGAGGAGTCCATGGGCTTTGGGTTCATTTGGAAATTTTGGCAATCAGCAGCATCCTGAGAGGCAGGGTTGCTTCAGTCCAAGTGTTGGGGGAATTTACCATCTTTTCCCAAAGAGCAACTTCCTCTGAAGTAGAGTCCATCCAATCCACTTCAGTACCATAGCTTTTTCCTGGAAAAAAAAAAAAAAAGAGAGAGACTATGAATTTAGATAGGAATAAGTCAGGCGGGGATAGGGGGAGCGGAGAGAGGGAATGAGTCATTTTCTGATTATCATCCAGGCAGGCAATTAAGAAGAGTTTTAACATCAACAGGAGAGCAGATATGGGACTCAACATAAGACAGAATTATTGAATCATCTGAAATGTCTGATATTGGGATGCTGCATTATTGAGATTATTGCCATCACTCACAAAGAAATGATTTATCTTCATGTTAACATAAAAATTAGAGAACAATCTGTAGAAGCAGAGGAGAGCAGTGGGGTGGATTCCTGCATTGGTTTGGAAGTTACACTGGATCATCTCTAAGGAAGTGTGGTTAAATCTTGAATCTGGGTTCTGCCAGTAGTTAGTTCTGTTACTTAATTTCATGGTATATCAGTTCCTTTAGGGATAACATTAGTAACTACTGAGTGAACTGCTGTGAGGATTAATTGAAATAATGCAAATAAAGCACTTAGTTCATAAATGCTAGTTATTTTAAATATTGCTATTGTTATTCAAAACATACTTTTAGTCTTCAAGGGCCAGAGTTTTTTGGTTTTTTTTTTATTTAGGAAAAGAGTAGCAATGAAGGCTTTTCTATTCCCTCCACAATACCTTAAGTTCTGTGTGGACTGAAATTGCATCCTATTAATTTTCACATCTGGAGTCTGTGGCACATAGCCTGACATTCCTTCACCTGTTCATTTCATTATATGTAGCAGAAATAGAAAATCTGCTTGAATTGGGAAGAAGCAGAGCAACACACAAACAAACCTCTAAAATCGACAGAAGTATTTGGTTAATGGAGAGTTAAAAGTAGAACAAATGTTACCTGTCCCAAAACCAATCCGAAGACCTCCTAAAAACTGGTTAGTTAATTTGTAATGGTCCCAGACAGTAAGCTCTACACAGGCTTCCATCAGATCTTCAGGCCTGAACCCATCATACACCATGGTATGGTTGAAGACAGGGTTGGTGGTTCTCCCTACAGCTCTTGTTTTTTGGCGACTTTTCCTACTCGTGTCAGGAAGGATGATACTATAAAAGAAAAGATCATGGAGAGACCATGTTAATGAGTGTGAACATTTACTTTCAGTGCAGTTCAACACAGAGAGATCCTAGGGATTGGCAAAGGAAGAAAAAAGAAAATAACTGCTGCTGCTGCTGGTGGTAGTGTGGGCATCATATGGGAGAAACTGTATAGAGAATAGACCAGGCTTGGTATGGGGGCTTTCATTTGTTTCTTTATCTTTATAATTTTACAATTAAATGAAGTCTTGGGGTTTATGTGACAGCTCTCTAATTCATGTTTTCACTGCCCCAAATTATTTCATTTAAACTATGTATGATGAATTTCAGCATCACAAAGAACTGAAACAACCAGCAAAGGGCAGCCTATTCCTAAAAGAGGGAGCTATACTTATCAATGGTCTTACCACTTAACAAAAGAATTCAGATGGCTGCCCCTTAGTAGTGGTAGGTCGAGGCATTCCTTCACCCAGATGTGCACTTCTCCAGTTGTAGGAAGCTTTTTACCTATAACAAAAAAGGGAGAAAGTACATTTTTCACTGCCATTCCTCTCTTAACATTATTGTATCCAAAAATACCAACCTAAAAATGGTTCTGAACTGTGAGATGAGGTAGTGCATGATGATATAATCCTAACTGGCTAAATCTACACATTCTTAGCTTTCATAGATTGGTTGTACAGAATTAAGATAACGCCATGAAAATAATTTATTTATTTTTTTCATAGGCCCTAACCTTTATTTATTTTTTTAGGTTATTTTTTTATTAATATAAAATATTTTTAAATTTACATATACTTGCCATCAATTGTAATCCCCATGTATTCCCCATCACCATCTCACCAGTGCACCATCA